>JAGXJF010003060.1:0-279877 GCA_019208055.1 Stipa capillata
AGGCAGTCAACGGAGGCCACGTTTACCTTAAACCTGCAGCATTAGACGTAGAAGATTCCTCATAATCTTCACCACCGTCTTTGAAGATATCTGACCCACGTCCAACAAACAGATGCACGATGAACTTTACGTACTCAGGCAAAGCCACCTGGCGACAGATGGTCCTAATTAACAACTACATGCGAAGGGCTTCAACGGAAATACTGTATGGTTCAGTTTGCAAAAAGGCAGTTTATATAGTTTGAAATATTACGGTAAGATTGCAAAGACATCATTTTGGATGAAAACCACATTTTTATTATCTAAGTGGGTGTTGTTTCAGCAGGTGTGGGTCACACGACCAACATATTCGGCAAGGAACTCTGTCTTATGCTCATCCATAGGTTCCAATCACGCTTTTCAACCATTACCAGAACTGGGGTAGTTAGGGAATGTGTAGCAAGGGGAGAAGACAGATCTCTTTTCAATCAAGAAAGATCATTGTAGCCATCCATGACCGTAGATACGGCTAATCGATATTTTAAACATCTAAGAGTTCGTATACTTTACCCACATACATCGATCATCCTCTTTATGCCAAGCTGCAGCAGGCTTGTACACAGCGCTATACGGTGTGTCGGCAAAGTGACCGTAGACGAGGTCTTTTAGCTAGATGCCCTAAGTTAGTTGCGACATGCCCAACCGGGTCTGGCTAGGAGTCGAGAGTAACATCCCCAGCACTCTGATCCCCCCCATCCTGTTGTCGAGGGTCCTCGTAGCTACGTCCGCCCCTTCTGCGTTACGGTAACATAGAGCACCAAAGGCTGACTTAACCTACATGTGAACCAAGGCCGTGCCCATATAGCATGTGGTTGTCTGTTTTCCACAAATCTCAATCCAAGACTTCGGTGTTTGAGGTACGGACGACCACATGTTCCTTTAAACCAGGCCTTTCTGCGGTAGGCACCATATGCTCCGTTCATCATATGATCCAGCTGTCGTCCGCACCATATTAAATGGTAAGTTTCACCCAGAGTAGAATAGAAGGAATAGAGAGAGAGGGAAATCATAACACCAAATCAAATCATCAACAAGCAAACATCGGGCATGTACAAAAAAACGAAAAAACCCGGCCCCTAAGCCTCAGCGAGCTCAACAAGTTTTCAACAAGGATCATTGATTCCGGTTATATTCATTCCTCCGTAAGACAAGTCAAAACAACTAAGATGTAATTAAGCATGGGCTAAGCTATCTCTACTCTATTCAAATAAAACCTATTAATCTACTCAGGTATAAGTAAAAATGTTGAGCGACACGCTAACTACTGGATTAAAAACATCATGCATGTTTTGTAATAACAAAAATATAATGACTTCAAAAATATAGGATCAATATATCAAGAAAAGGTGGGCATGCCTTCGTTGACGAGTTGTCTTCTTCTGCAGGAACTTGGCCTTACCCAACTTCACTACTTCCTCCTATTCGTCGCAACAGCACAAGTGGGGTGGGAATGGGGTGAGTGGGGGCAGTGGGACAGGCAAATAAATATAAATCCAAATTAAATATCAAATGAAAAACTAGAAGCATAGGGCTAGCAAGTTGGATAGGTGTCAAGTGCTCAGCACAAAGGCTGGGGAAGGGATAGGATTGCAACCCGAAGGCAACTAGGAGGTGTGAGATTACAATATCCTCAACCAGATAGAAGTTACATGTCTCAAAAGATGGTCTTTCGGATCAGATCATTCTGTCAAAGAAGGATAGATTTATGGGATAGAAATTTGCATTGTCAAATGACTCAAGTTATCCACATATGTCGGGATAGGGGATAGATGTGCACTGGGAACAAGGATCTGATTGATGACAAATAATAGCACAACCATATATTAACATGAAAATCCGACATACTACTAAAATAAGCATAACAATCATACTAGTACACAGCAAGGTCCTGGCAATGCTTCGTTAGAAATGAAGATAGACGACGATGAAATCTATATGAACCTACCATGCACCATACAACTGTACATCATTAAAGTACAAGCTAGACAGACTAGACATGAATCGCGATTAGGCAAGGCATAGCATAGCACCAAACATATAATCGTGCAGTCACACTCTAATAACCATCTTAATAATGCAAACGTGATTAAACTATATGACCAAATAACAACTAGCATCTACATCACATGCATCTACATAATATGCATTTATGACATAACATTAAACTCTACTCATGCTATTTTGTGTATGAACAAATCCGCAATCAACCTAAGCCGTACTACACATAACAATAACAACATTTAGTAAAGAAAGATTATTGGTAAACATATATGCATATATTATAATCTATAAACCTAAAGTTAACCATGTATGTGTGAGTATACACCACCTTATGGAAGTGTAACATAAGAATTTCACTATATGCATTCTAGTACCTACAATATTATAGTTTGACCATCCTAATAGACGATATGCTTAAATAATAATAATTTCAGTAAGGGATTATTATTCCAACATGTACATTGCCAACAATATTAATTCTAATTATATATTATCTCTATATGCAACCTACTGATTATGCCACATAAAGTCTATTGAAACATGTGCAAACTTAATCGTTGTTTAACAAACAATTAAATTATACACATGAATAAAATAATGTTGTCACCATTGCAGGACAGATTATTATCTAAAACTGGATTAGTTTATGGTAATAATATGCATAATATACACACATAGCTGCTCTATAAATCACATGAAATGCAACGAACAAATATGAGACATGTTGTGATCTTAAACCATATTTACACACGAGGTTTACCATTAATGGCTAAATATTTTACCACACTACGTTATTAAAAAACAGGAAGCATCTATATATATCGATAAAATTTATATTTTGCATAACATCATGTCCATACTTCCATTTAAATTCCTACACAGATATATCTTATCAAATGTTATTACACATGGTGATCGTGGAATCATAACATGTTTTATTAAACAATCATCATCAACGTGTGATTAAAGACATAAATGCTAGTAAGTAACCTTATGTGCATATACAATAATAATCTTATGTGTGCTAGTAGATTACCATTATCACTATCAACTACCATATGATATTCCATACTAATATCAGCTTAGTAAGATTATGCTTCTCACTATGATAGGTTATATGCGAATATTAGTTTGTTATATATTGTATAACACAATCATGTGAACTAACATAAGGTCATGCAATATGAACCTTATTAATATGAAACAATTTAATCCGCAATATAAATAGATTGGAACAACATGATTGATCACACGATGAATTTCTAAGCATGATACATTACATAATAGAAGGCAAGGACTATAGAGCAACTAAGCATATGAATATATGAAACTATAGTCAACATAATATGCCATTAATTTGGTGATCAAACAATGGAAAAACCATTATAGATGAATCATAAGGGGATGTGGGTGATTTTGGATAGAGAATTATGGTGGAAAAGAATGGCATAATGTGGCCACAAGATGATACACGATTAACTATATGGGTGGGTGCGACATCGCACACAAAATTGGTTTGGAACTGATATAGATTGGTTCTGGACAGTACCGGACCGTTTTTGGTTGCTGCGGCGATGCTCGCTCATACGAAATCGTGATCCGTCACTTGGGTTAGAAACAGACATACAGAGGCACAATCCTACCAAAGGTTTTGGATAATTCTTACCGAGTCAACGAGAAAGATCAGACAAGTAGGTGGTCTGCAGATCGAATCTGGACATCCGCGGACAGCACATCGGAGACGGATCAATTCCGCCAAACGGCTACATAGATCAAGGAGAAAATTTACAGAGTGTGTATAGATACCTTAAGGAATAACTGACTGAAGGGATGATGATAGACTCACACGATCAACTGCAAAGGAGGTGATAATGCCGAGCTACTGTTTCTATAATCAAATCTGGACATGAACAATAGCACAAAGAAACTTATTTTCTGGAGATTGACCATTGAATTGCCTTCAAATTTTGTGGAGATGATCTTGACAACATTATCCAGGATCCCACCAAATGGATCTTGAAAAGGAGGTCCGAGCTGACGAGGACATCGTTCCAATCTAGATCTACAAGCAAAAATCTGGGTGCAAACAGCATGTTAGTATTTGGAGATTTCCCGATGATTGCACCATTGGATCTTCACCAATTTTCAGAGAGGTATAGGGAAAGGTAAGACAAACTCACCAAAGGGATGGCCAAAAGATGTTTGAGGCGACAGGAATTTGGAAAAATACTGAGGTGGACGTGCTGTTCAGGAAACTGCATGGGAAGAAGAAGGGGGGTGGCGGCTGTTTAGAGGGTGTGGGGATAGGGTTTTCGTGGAAAAGAGTGTGGGGGAGTAGGGAAAAGGTGGGAGGGGTGTGGGGTATTTATAGAAGGGTTGGAGAAAGAGATTTGGATCAAATTTATTAGAATAGAAGGTGGCGACGCATACTTGCGCTACGCAGAACTCGCTGGAGTGGCTACTCAAAGGAGGAAAAGAGACGGCGGGGCGCCGAGTGAGATGGGCCGGGACAGCGCGGCCAAAGAGAGAAGGAGAAAACCAAAAATAAGATAAAAGAACAAACGAGCTTGATTAAATAACAAGCGAACTCCGAAAGTTCTGAGAAAACTCTAGGAGACATATTTCAAATGAAAGCAAATCAATTCAAGTTGGATTAATTCAAAATACTCCGGACCATTTGTGAAATTCCATTAGCTTTAATTAATTGAGAATAAATAATAAAATTTTCTGGCTCTGGTTTTTAAATAAAAGATTTTGAAAAGCTCTAAAAAATCAGGATGTTACACTTTATTTCATAAGCGATGCAAGTGACAGTGACAAACTTGGATTAATGATAGAGACACATAGTATTTATCTCGATAAAACGTTTCTCCATCACATTATCCTTATGAGAATTACTATTAGTGAACCTATATACCTCATGCCTCATTTTCCACCATTCGAACACCTCTGTAGCACTTTTAGTACTAATTAGGTTGCTATATTTTCATTTATCCACAGAAACTACATCCTAGGTCAAGTAGTTTTATATTTTAATTATCAATTACATCCTCAAGGTTTCACAACTATTTAAGAAGGTAGTTGTGCATCTCAAACTTCACCTTTTTATTTTTAATTGTGATTCCGATTTGGACCAAGTGAGATCAATCACCGCTTCACTGTGGTTTGACACTCGTCTCATTGAAAAAGTTACAATTGATCACTACATTTGTGGGTCATCAATGCACGGCTGCCACCCCGCCGGCTGGGTGTGCTGAAACCCTAGCCGCCACCACGATCGGGTGTGAAGAAGAAATGATGGAATGGGCAGTCAGTGCTGGAACAGCTCTCCTCGTGGGTTATAAGGGATGGCAGTGGCACTTAAGTATTCACCGACTAGAAGGGCCATTACATATGGAAGCTATGAGCACCTCTACCCTGCTTTGGCCAATACACTTGTTTTGGGGACCGTTGCAAAAAACAGCTACTAGAAGCTAGCCTTTATTTCTGCTTCAGCATTTTTTTATGGAAAGCTGGTTGAAAGTTCAAACAAACAGGCCTTAGTTTGGTGGAAACGTGGATGCAATCTCTCGCGGCTTGAATTCATACATGTTTAATTTTTTATTAATAGACATGTTGCCTGTTTGGCTCTAGAAGACAAGGGGCTAAGTGGCCTGCTTTGTCGACATTTCTTATCAAAGTTACCTCTAAAGTTAGTTTTAGAAAATTATATGCACGATTTTTCGCCAGACTAAAGAAATATTGCCACATTTTTTTAAATCTATGGCATGTGGAACCCTATTGCTAGAAAAATAAAAACTCAACTAAATTGATCAAACTTGTCTAAATAAGGTGTAGTAAACTTAGACAAATTAGCCACCAACTAAACATGTCTGTCCTTCTTTCTACATGTTTTCTCTATACTTTTTGACTTTTTAGCATCTATAAAGTATAATATGTGACATACAATCACATTTCTATTTTTTGTTTTCTTTTGAAAAAGTAAATTGCACGTTAAGTAGGTCAACAACTCTTAAAGGGCATTAGCACACAACCCAGGTGCACACTCGAATGGCATGCCACACTGACTTGTGCCACTCTTAGATATATTGGGCTTTGGCCCATATAATAATTCATTCCTAATCTTAAAGACCTATTAAATTATTAGCATGTGTAAAATATTTTGACTTATATTTTTAGTGGAGGTGAAAGGACACCAACATGTAAGATAGTGTGTATGACACCTTTTGTAGTAGAACAGAAGGTATATCACGCTCACTCGCTCGCTCACCTCGCACGCCCTCGCGTCTTGTATGACCCAATCTTAAGACACGAGATCAACGTAGATCATCGTGAATAAAAATGATTCTTGTTTCCTCATGTGCATGCATTACAAAACTTTAAATGAGCCTTATGATCAGTATGAATGGAACGGTGAAACCCATGTCTCTAAACTCATGATTCAAAAACTCATCCATATTTCAACATTTAGCAATCAAAAACTTTTACAAGTCAATTGAAACACACTTGTACATCTAGACCAAATTATTTTCCGTAGTTTCTCTCCTCGAACAAATTTTGGAGGAAGCTAATGGGTCAATTTCCTCTTCTCCAATATTAACGAAGTTATATCCAAAAGTTAACTACTTCCTGACCTCAGTCTAGATGTTTTGAAAAAATGATTGAAGAGTGATTCTCCTCTCCAAGTTTTGAGAATTTCTGGATGGGAGGTAATCACATTTTTGAACTAACGTATAAACCTTGAACATGGATATACATTAATAAGGCACTATTGGTTTCGAATCTTATTTTAGGATATTCTTCGATTTTTGTTATTGGCAAACGATCCAAAAGCATGTTAACTTCACATAAAAACCTTTAGGAGGAAGATTCAGATAGTAGCACCCTTCTAAAATTATCTCAAAACTGTTAACCACTTTGCATCTCAATGTAGAAAAAACCTAAACTAAAACGCAAAGAAATAAAATAAAAGAAGAAAGACCTTACCTGTCGTGGGACCCGTGCCTGTCATCCTTTTCTCCACTTGGCAAGCAACTCACCCCGCAGTGCCCCCTTTTCTTCTCCACGTAGCACGGCAGCAGCAAGCCACCGCTCCTATTTCTTCTGCTTCTTCACCACCCACACGCTTTCTGCCTTCTTCTTCCGCCGAGTTCTCCAAGGCAAGCCTCCTTTCTTCCCCTTCTTCCCTTGCTGCGCCTCTGCCTTACCGAGCACCGCAGCTCACGCCATCATCAGCTCATTCGCGCCCATGTGACCCATGTTGCTGCTGCAGCAACGGCCGCCGCCCCCGACGTCCTCGTCGCCTTCGAGCTCACGCCGCCGTCGACGTCTGTAGCTCCTCCGCTCTACCGCTCCCCAGCGCCTCACCATCTTCCGTACCGCTCACATTCCCGAAGCCCTCGCTCCTCATCCAGCCCAGCCTCCTCCTCGCACGCCTCCAGGCCGCGCCATTAGCCCAGCCGCTGGCTCACACCTCAACCCCGGATCCGAGCACTCCTCACCCGCCGCTGCCGCTCTCGTCTCCCCGTGCCTACCCTCCTCCGCCTGGTGTCCTTCCTGGTCTAGCTCGGCGCCACCCAAGCGCCAATTGCGCCACCGCCTCTTAACCCTAGGGCCCGGGCTCGCCACTGCCATGGCCCTCGGCCCAATAGCCACCGCACGCCCAAGCCCCGAGCGCCGCCATCGCCAGGTCGCCTTGCCGGCGTCCCCAGCTCACCACCGCCACCGACGGGACTGCGGCACTACCGAGCTCCCCGTCGGGTCCCCGCCACCAACACCCGTGGAGCCTGCTGCTCGGCACCGATCCCACCGCCGTCGAATATATACGAACAGGATGTAGGGTTGTTATCCTGAGGGAGGCCCGGACATGTATAAAAAGGGCATTTTCCTACCATTATACCTCTGGCCTTGTGCCCTAGCGGTCCCTACCCCTCATACATACACATTCCACGAATACTGTAAGATCGGCGGTTTACCGATCGTCGACAGATGGCGCGACCGTGGGGACCTCTCCGGCTCAAGCCGTCCAGGAAGAATCAACGTCGGCAAGACGTGCAACTTCTTGCAATCAGTCCGCAATCTCGATTGCACAGCCCTCCCCGATGCAACCCGAGGAGGAAGAAGCAAGTTCGGCAGGAAATACGATCACTGTCATGCACCATACTGGTTATTCGGACCAGGGCTTCTACGACAACTTCGGCCCAATGGACCCATACCCGGTAACAGATCGCGTAGATTATGGAGAATACGCACCTGACAAGAACTTGGACAGCGACGCAAATCGCTTCCAGACGAGTGCGCCAGGGCCTTCGAAGGAGATTGGTATCAACCGACAATCTCCAGGCAGGAGCAGCCAGCCCAATGTCTAGCTTATCGCCTGCACTCTTTGATCGTCCATACGATCAGAACACGCTCACATCATACCCAATGAGGATGACTCGATGGAGTGGAGCCAAACCCCATCTAATCCAAATTCTCGAGTAGTTCTCACGATCGAAGGTGATCACGAAGAGCTCGAGAGACAAGATCAAGACGGGAGTCCTCGACGTCGCAGCCCGACGACTACTACCCAGAGGAACATGATTAGGCCAACGGGAGCAGAAAGAACACCTCTAGGGACAGAGAAATATGTGTCTCGAACCACTCGAAGACTCACCGAGGCACGTAATCTGCTATCAAGACCACTGGTAGCAGACCTATCAACATCGGAAGGACGGCAGTGGCTGCAACAGCTGGGGGCTGAATATAGCAGGCCCAAGCTCAAGCCGAATCTTCTCGGGCACGGTCCGTGGCACGTAGCTCGACCGAGAGGAGCATCCCTCGCCCACAGGAGGAGTCAGATGGGGAAAGACGTCACCCCAGGAACTAGTCTCAACAGGAGAAACCACGCATCGACCTGCGTGACAAGATCAACGAACGCCGGGGCCAGAGGCACCAGCAAGATCGGTCTCCCCCACGACGAGATCAACGACCTCACGGCAACACTCGAGGATGGTCTCCGACCCCGAATAGTGGCGAGGTCGCACCTTATCAAAGAACCTTCCACGGATGCCAAGCGCTATCCCAAGATTCCGACATGTGCGCTGGCCCTCTCGCTCAAGCCTGGAGCCTTGGAGTCATACGATGCTCTACAAACCCTTCATAATTCCTAGCCATCTACACCACGACTATTGAGGCTGTAGGCGGAAATGAGAAGGTAATGGCCAACTACCTCCCGACAGCCCTCAGAGGGGCCACCAGGACGTGGTTGATGAATCTGCCCCCGGGAACGATCCGCTCCTGGGGACAACTCTGCGACATGCTTCTCAGCAACTTCCAAGGTACTACCCTTGCCCTGGCCGAGTGGACAACCTATTTCTAGTCGTCCAGAGGTCAGATGAGACGCTCCGTGAATTTACCAAAAGGTTTAGTGCTGTCCGCAACACTATACCTGAGATCACCGACTCGGACGTCATCCGCGCCTTTACTCGGGGCAGTCGAAATGAGATGTGCACGCACGACTTGATCATGCATCCTCCTAAGACCATGGCTCAGCTCATAGGACTTAGCCGAAAAAGCTGCTTGCGCAGAGAAAACCTTGCGCTACATCAAACAGCAGTAGGGCAGGTCGACCAGCTCTCCCCTCTAGACCAGAGACGACTCTAAGAAGTCGAAATGCAAGAAGAAGTCATCCGGAGGGAATAGAGAGAAAAGAGCTAAAAACGAGGAAGCCTTCGCCGACCTCCCCGAGAATCGTACCTGGCGACCACACTCCAAGGACAAGCAAACGAATTCCTCCGACAAGCCGTCCAAGCTCTGGTGCGATTTCCACCAGACTGACTCACATGATCTGCGCCAATGTCGCATCTTCAAGAAGTACCTAAGGAGGAGAAAGAGAAGCTCCGTGGGAAGAACCCGCAGGTCGCGAACAATAGCAGGGACACGACTTCCGACGACAATGACTCCTCCCCTGAGCCTTTCCAGGGGCACGTCAGAGCGATCGAGCACATATTCGGGGGCTCGTCCTCCTATGAATCGAAAAGGCAATACAAGGCGATCGCCCGAGAAGTTCTTGCGAGCATACCGTAGGTACCTCGGGCCATTAAGTGGTCGGAAGTCGAGATCAAGTTCGACCAAACCGAGTGCCCCGAAAACTGTGCTCGACCAGGACGATATCCGATCGTGGTCGAACCAACGATCAATAACTACCGAGTGGCTCGGGTGCTGATAGATGGAGGGAGTTCCCTCAATATCCTATTCACCAAAGCCCTCGACGCATGCAAGTGCCACGGTCATCGATCCAGACGGTGACACAGGCATTTCACGGCATCATGCCAGGCTCGTCGGCCACGCCGATTGGGCAAGTCACGCTCTCGGTGACCTTTGGAACGCCTGAGAACTTCCAAACAGAGAGAATCCTGTTCGACGTAGTCGATTTTGAGACGGCATACAATGCTATCTTAGGACGCCCCACTTTGGCCAAATTCATGGCAGCAGCGCACTATGCTTACCAATGCATGAAGATGCCTGGCCCAAAGGGCGTTCTGACGATCAAGAGGTCTCCTCAAGAAGCACTGCTCTGTGACAAGCGCAGCCTCGACCTCGCTGAACAACAACAACTCTCTAGCCGGGACACCAATGTTATGGCACGCGCCTCCACATTGACCAGACCCCCGCCGTAACTACGAGCGACAACTTCGGAAAGTACCCCCTCCAAGTCGGAGAAAAAGTTCCACGACTAAATTGGAACCGGGGGAAATAGGGCCTTCCCCTCAGCAGGACAACGTTTCCACAGGGGGAGCCGCCCGGTCCAGGTCGCCCGTAGCAGCAGCAAAAGAGTCATGTCCCCTAGAAGAGTCCTCCGTGCAAGCACCCTCGGTAAGACTGCACGACCGTCGCCTCCTCACCAGCACGTCTCAGATTGCTCCAACTCCGGCCCCAGAATCATCAAGCTATGAACAAATTGATGATAAGACACTCCGGGCGCCGCCGCCCAGCACGTGCACTCAACAATTTCCGTCAGCAGGTCACGACAAGAGGGCAGAAGTCTCCGGGAGCAACTAGCGACATGCTGGAGAAGGGGGGACGGTCTAGTTTATTTTTCTAAAATTTCTAGAATACTTTTTCTTACCATAGCTTGTAAATGACACTTCAGACAATTCACAATATTAATATATCAAGTCTCTAGTTCGATATTTATTTTTTAAGACTGCCTATCCGAGATACTTCTCGAATAAGACAATCGGGGGCTAGACAAGTATATGGCGAATTGGTGTAACTTACGAGTACTAACTTTCTCGACCTGCACAAAGGGAAGAGGTTCCGCACTACGACTGTCCGGGACGCGAGGAAAACCCCTTAACGCGTCTACAAGTGATAGGGGAAGCCACTGAGCCCCCCGCCTAACCAGACCTAAGGCCTGGTCGACTAAACTCCCCAATTCCGTGGTAACGATCCTCGACCCCGAGTAAAGGAAGGAAAAAAGGGTACAAGTATAACTAGACCAACGGAACCCATACGCTCATTCACACCCTCGATTGCTTTATTCGGAAGGTATCACGGGTAGAGTGTAATGCTGTCAACAACAGGGCAAAAGCGTAGAACTTACTAGCTTACGTCCAGCATCTCTACAACAAGGGAACACGAGTTGTCACTACGACCACGAGAAGCTATACGAAGACCACTTATCACATTTACTGATGAGGAGGAGCCATAGAGCCCTCCATCCGACTAAACCTAAGGCCTGGTCGATCGCAGTTATTGGTAAAACAGTGCGGCTCGAAAATCCTAAGTTAAGGGAGAAGGACAATGGGTTCGACCAAATCTACGACAACCCTCACGCCCAACAAGCATTTCACAAAGTAGACAAGTACTTAAGAGAACAAAAAATACACGCATGATTAGTGCACAGTTACTAATCACTGTTTATTACAAGTTCTTATCCTACCTAGCTAGACTAGACACCTGGACTCTATCGCCAAAGGCATCCGCAGCATCCTGCACAGCATCGAGGAGTTCCTCTTCCTTGCCAGCCAGCAGATCAGTCGCGAGAGCCTCCTCGAGGTGCCTACACCGGAGATGGGCCAGAGTAAAAGCCAAGGCATCCCGCACGCCTTGCTGGAGTTCGTCCTCGAGAAGCTTCTCGAGGATGGGCTTCAGTTGGGAGACAGAAGCTACGAGTTCCACCAGCCGGGCAGAATGTGGAGGACGGGGGAAGATGACGACGCTAGCTTCGGCCAGCGCCTGCTCGAGAGTGCCAAGGGCACGCTCAAGGTCTTCCTCCAGCTTCCACGCGTAGGCTTGACTTCTTTGCAGGGAAGCCTTCGCCTCTGACGAACGGGCCTTCGAGTCCTGGAGCTCAGTTTCGGCCACCTCCCACCTCTTCTCGGCGTCTTGGAGGCGTTTCTGCAGCTTCTCCTTCTCTGCCCGCCAGTTCCCAGACTCCTCGAGGTGCTTCTTCAGCTCCTCGTTCACCGCTCGGCTCGCCTCCAGTTCAGCTTGTGCCTTCTCGAGCGGAGGAATACGGGAAATGACGATCTGAAAACAATAAGGTTAGTATTGGTCTTTTTGTACTTTTCACTACTAACCCTTCAACTTGCCTGTAGCAGGGAGGTCAAGCCGATTCCTTCTGGCACCGAGGGCTCCGGCCTAGGGGGCTCAACCCGCTCGATCGGGGTTGCCACCGGCCCTAGCGCCAAGGGCTGCTCCTCGACGACGGCCCCCGCTGGAACTCCGGTCGAAAGAATGGTCACCCTAGTTGAAAGAACTTCAGAATTAATCCTTCACGAAGACAAGAAACAAAAAAAAGAAGAATACCGAAGAGGACCATGAAAGAAACTTACCTTTGGTGCTTCACCGGAGGAAGAGGTCCCTTCGACGAAACAGCTGAACCCCGCTTTTCAGAAGAGGCGAGTGGCGCTTTCCCCTTTGTTGACGCGGCCTCCTCCGAGTAGTCGGGGGGAGGGAGGCGATGGCTCCCTTGGAGGAGGGCTGCTCGCCTCACGCTGTCTGACAAGTTTGTTCCTGTTATTCTACTCGAAGAAAGCCACGGGGCAGAACTAGTCGGGCGAGGGCTCTAACCTGAGGTTGGGAATTCGGCGAAGAAGAAGGGGCCCAGGTAGAAGAATCTACCCAAGTAGCCTCTACCGTCGCCTCGGCCCCGGATGGACCTCCGACTCCCTCCTCAGGGGGTGGCATGATCTCTCCGAGGACCTCAACGTCCTTCTCCTGCACGGGGGCTCCAGCCCGCTTGGCCTCCGAGTCAGGACCTCCGTGGCCTAGTCGCTGCAAAAGAAAACCCGAGGGTTGTTAACATCACTACTCGGATGACTCAGGATCAGACAAAGTAAACGGCCTACAACTCACCGAAAGGACTTCTTTCTGCTTGTCGGGGCTAAGCTTCAGAAGAGGCAAGGGCACCTCCGTCCGCCCGCCTTGGGGAGACTGCTCAAATAGGTTGTACAACCTATTCTAAAGTTCCCCCGAGGACAGATCTGCACAATCGAAAGAAGTCAGAAACAAGTATAGTGTCTCACCGACTAGAATGGCACGAGAAGGGCAAAGTGCTTACCCGTGTCGAAGTCCCTTGACTGGTCTTGACCCTCCGGAAGTATCCAGGCAGGATGAACCCTTGACCAAAGAGGGCTGATGCACCGACAAAGGAAGTCCTCCGCGATATCCCACTCCGACAAGCCTTTGGCGACGAGATTGGTGATGTCGTGGACAAGGACCTCTTTGTCGGGAAGGGAGCCAGGCCTCGGTAATGGATCCCGGAGAAAGATGGGGGCTGGCAGTAGAACCACCTAGAATGCCAGCCCGACCATGACGACTTCTAGGAAGAGGAAATGTAGGCGTCCTTCTTCCCTTCCCGGAGTTGGAACCCAGCACCGCCGACGACTCTTCCGCCGCTGACCTTCATCCGGCAGAGGTTGTAGAAGTACCTCCACAGCTCCAGGCTCGGCTTGATGCCGAAGTACGCTTCGCACAAATGTGCGAAGACCGCTAGCATCAAGACCGAGTTCGGGTTGAGGTGAATCAACTCGATCCCGTAGAACTAGAGCACGAGGAGGAAGAAATGCGAAGGTGGGAACTGAAGTCCGCACCTGAAGAAGTCCGCCAAGATAACGATCCAGTTCGTGTCCGGGTTGGGAACCGTTTCCTTCACGACCTCCCGGAAAGGTACGAAACCTCCGGGAGAATCACTTCCTCCGCCACGAGCCTTTTGATGGCGGAGGAATCCATCACCGAGGCTTTGAACTTGGGGATGACGGAGAGTTGCTCCCCCGAAGTATCCCCCATGACTTCTTAGGCTCAGGGGACTTCTTCGCGGCGCTCTTCTTGCCCATTTTCACCGATCGATCAGGGGCAATGGAAGCGGAAGGGTTTGATGAGGTCGCGAGGAAGAAGACGGTGGGAAAGCTAAAAGGAACGGAGAGGGATGCGGGCAAAAACCCCAACTCTTGGTTTCTTAAAGGTTTCAATTTGCGCCTGACCGAGCGCGGTTAACGGCATGATTTGTTCCATCGCATTTAATTGCGGATAGTTGCTTTTCCCGCATACGAGATGTTGCACGGGAAAAAGAGGGTATGACAAACCCATGACCCCGACAAGTGCGCTGCATTGCGGCTAACGTCAGCCGAAACAGTAGCGCAGAAAAGGAAAGATTCTTCATCACCATGCGAAATTTCCGCCACAACGGTTCGATTTCCCAGAAATCCGCCAGGCGAACGCGTGCTCGTGATCAACGGATCAGATTAAATCAAAAAAACTTTGATTTTCAAACAGGCCATTCCGATAAGGCTATTGCGACTATTCGGTAGAGATCGTACCTACTCGGAAAAGTCGTCGATAAGGATTATTCGGTTCACCTACTCGGAGCCGCTTCCCGAGAAGGGCGGATTTTTTTGCCGAACAGCCATGACCTCACTTCACTTACTGATGGGGGGCTTGATGATGAATAGTACAATATCCCGTATATTATGAAGTATCTGATATACGCTTCCCTGGATTACCAAAGTATATCCCGTATCCGATAAGGATCCCAGGATGATAAGGTAACCTCTAAGAAGGAGGTAAGATATCCCTTAAACTAGAAAGTTCATCCCGATGTTTAAGGAAGCCAGAGTCCTACTCGGACGTAAGTCCATGTACGGTACGACTAGATGAACCCCTTATAAAAGGATCAGCAGTCCCATAGGGGAGGACATGTCAAGTTAGATCAACAAAGGAGGTTAGATCCAGAAGGCCAATCCAGATCCTGAAGCCCCATCACCTCGAAGGAGTTGAGAGTAGCGGAATTAGCTGGATTAGTCTACGATTAGGCCTAGGATAGCCACTAACTTCCAGATTCCCTTGTAAGATGTTTCTCCATCGAATATATACGAACAGGACGTAGGGTTGTTATCCTGAGGGAGGCCCGAACGTGTATAAAAATGGCGTTTTCCTTGCCATTATACCTCTGGCCTTGTGCCCTAGCGGTCCCTACCCCTCATACATACACATTCCACGAATACCGTAAGATTGGCGGTTTACCGATCATCAACAGATCCGTAAACTGTTGAACCTTGGCACATTGAAATTTACTGAGTTCATATCAGATGGGTTAGAAGGTCAAGTCTAGATGCTGAATTAATTATTATTAAGCTAATAAGTTACTGGTTAGCAGCACTACTGCAAATAAACTTTGGGTAAAGACATGCTTAATTCCTATGATTATTGGTTAGGGTTAACTAATCAATTGATGCATGGGTGAGAGTCAGTTATAATCAATCTGATTAAGTACTTCGAGTAGGCAATGTCAAGGTAAATCCATACTGTTTTGACATACTAAGTCTTCCAGATGGTTATGATTAGAACACTAACAAATGATGTTCGGAACCACTTAGTAGCTAGCTAATTAACTGAGGCTGGCTACGTTAATGGCAAGTAGTTGTAGTGGTTATGCAATTCATAAACTAATTACCACGGTGTTGGATTGAGTACATGCGTTCTTGTTGAGATGTTCTTGATAAAATAGTGACCCTAATGCTTAGTAGCTAATGGACTAATAGCTAATCATATAAGTAATTTGTTAACTGGTTAGAATTAGTTATTATAAGCCACTGAATCATGAGGCCCTTCTTCCATGATTTATGAGTGAAACTCGGAACCTTGCTTTAACTCCTATATGGATGATCTTTTGAGCCCACATGTAAGTTCCTAGTTACACATCCACAAAAGGAATTCAAGTTACTAGTTAACTTGTTAATGGTCTAATTGTCAGTTGAACCCCACTGTTGGTTCTAAGTTACAAGGCAATAAATAGGATTCGATAGCATTGCATCCAGGTTTCATAGCAGGACATAATTAATTGCCACCTAGTTCATTATAACAAGTCCAAAGTGCCAATGCCTCACTGTTATTTTGATCACACTTCTCCTTTAGAACCCAATTAAACACTAATGTTGTTCTACTAATTACCAGGCACACTTGTCATCTCCCATAGATACATTCCAGCTAGGTTGGTGAGTGGTCAACATAATGTTTCTTAACCGAGCAAAAGACAAGGAATAAGTTAACAACTAGTTAATCTTCAACAAGCTTGTAGAAAATGCATATCTCTACTACTTAAAAAAAGAATAGCGTTCCCTTTCCTGCCGGCAGAGTGCGTTTTGCCCACTCTTCGTTCAACCTTCCTGTTTTGCAACCTTCCTACCAATAAATACTTACCAAATATGTGTTTACCAAATAAAATCCTACTATTTTTACACAATCACATTAATATGGGTAGGTAAATCACGAGCTAACGTACTAGAATATTTATACCCCGTTGCAACGCACGGGCAATTATCTAGTAATCTCCAAAAGAGATATTTCCGTTTTGCAAATTCATCTTTTGAATGCAAAGGAGTAAATAATGTAAGTCTCACTTATATCACCATTTAAGCAAAATTTCTGAAATTTAAATATGCCCCCTCTAACCGGGAAAGTCAGGGGTGCACACGGGGGCATGTGCACCCCTTATTTCAAAATTTTGAAATTCACACATTTAAGTTTCAAAACAATCTGAAAAAATTTATACATGTATATTATGGAGTGAAGTATGCATGGTTAAATATTTGTAAAATAATATATCCATTTGTGATCTGTGCAAAAAAAAGAAAAGAACACCCTGGGGGGTTGTGCACAGTAGTGAACAGTACAAAGCCGTGAACAGTACGCATATTTGTTTTTTTCACACAGGTCACAAACGGGCATATTATTTTACAAGAATTTACCTGTGTGTACTTCATTCTATCATAAACCGGTATGAATTTTTCATATTTTTTTGAAACTTATACGTGATTTAAAAAATCGAGGAAACTCTAATGGGTGTAGGTGCCGCCGTGCGCTGAAATCCTCACCGCCCTCTAACCCACATACTCAAACATGAATATTCAAAAATTCATGCTAGCTTTAATTGAAACCCACCTTATATCACAACTCTTAACTTCGCCCTTATTTTAGCATGCCATTATCTTTATATATATATATATATACATTCCTATTATGCAACATTTAAATGAAGAATATGCTAAATGGTCGTAATAGTAACACATACACTCGAAAGATGCATATCTTAAGTTCTAGTATCTTATTTGTACCTGCGGTCTGCATATAGATCATAATGAACCTGTGATTTCATTTTAGTAGCATAACACTTTGTTAATATCTATCAAATCACAATTAGCGTCATAAAATGTATGATCTATCTCTTGTATGCTATTACCACAGGAATCCAAACCATATAAAGATAAGTTAAGATTAATCGATTAAATCTGCATGTTTAATCTTGCTTATAGGATACTCACATCCATCTTAGTTGCATATCTCAACAATTGGATACATCCATGATAATTGCATCCATGCATCTTCGATATTTTCAAACTAGCTTCTTAGATTTGCCTTTCCCTTTTTGGAGGTCATTTGCTTCTTACCGATGTTTCGAGTATTATGGAATTCCTGCATATAATCCCCATACTTTTCCAGGCAGTGAGGCAAGTTCACAAAGCGACTCGTTAAGATTCCCTTAAATTGAGTTCATGCTTAGCTATTGATTGAGGTTAATCGCTTGTTTGCATGGTTATGATGATGTGATGAATTGGTGATGGCGAATCACTAGTATGGCTAGGCCCAATGTTTGTTGAAGGTCAGCGGAGACCTTTTAATTGGACTAACCAAATATGGAACCTTTAAAAGTGAGTTGCGAGAGTCGGGGTACCGACACCTACAGATGGATCGGCAGGTGGTTTAACCTAGACCGATACCGGCTTTGTAGGGCTTTACCCGTCACCCACGGCGGGAATGATCGTGAGAAAGGTGGGAAGTCACGGTCGGCCAACCCTGAACTTACACTTTCTCAGTTCATTTCCTGTGTTGGGCAAGTCTTGTTTTGCCTTGCCCGACTACACTTTGGTCAAACCATTGTCTTTGGTTGGCCCTAATCAATGGATGAACCTTGTTTTGGTTCATTCATAATAAATTGTCTTGGTTGACATGATGTGATGATTGAGGTATGAAATTCTTGGTTGAATTGTCATATATTCAAACTTGCAGGTGAACTTGGTCATGCGAATACATATTGATATTGTCTTATCAATGATGTCCATGTTGTTGTTTACCTTGCCATGATGAATTGCAATGTTAGTGGTTAATTCTTAGTCAATAGCTTTGCTAAATTTAATTTGGGATGAGTCTATAAATGTGGCTTGCAAGTACGAAAATACTTAAGGAATTCAATTCCTAAACCGTTGCAGGTGAGACTACTTTAGAAGATTCCTACATTGTTGATTTTGTGAAGAATTGATGTTCCTTTTGGGCAAGTTTGTCCTTCACGGTCACACGTGTGGGTCACGTGTTTCTCAAGGAGATGGTTGGGTTGCCATCCCAAGGGTTTTCAAGCTATTTCCGCTGCCGTTCTTCAGGTGTAAAAGTTGTAAACGACCTTCGAGTCGTTATTTATGTGATGTGAAACCCCTCTCGGGTAAGAGGTGAGTTATATATCTGAATAACTCTTGTCTCCTAGAGTTTGACCTGTGATACGAAGTTGTTACATATGATCATTCCATATACCATGCGTGAATGGTTGAAGTATATGGAAATGATCGTAAAGAAGTAATGCGTTCTTTCCGATTTCACTTTGCGAAGTATTGTTGGTTGAGTGACCCGCTAGCCGAGATGCAGTGCCGGCTAGGCAGGGTGTGGGTAATCGTACTGGGCTTCGAGCGACCCACTAGTCTTCGGGCTAGGTTAGGGTGTGGGTGCGATTGCTGGGCTCCTCTGAGCTTACTTTGCTTAGTGATCCTGAAAGCAACATTAGTTCTTTACCGGATCTTGAATTTGTTTTTAGCTTCTTTTGCGATAGGTGTGACCTTGCCCGGCTTAACCAACGTGAGTGCATACGACATGTGGTGATCGTATGGTGGGTTGGTTAGGTGTCGGATCGTCCAGTAGTGAGGGCATATGACGTTCGGTAAGCGTATGGTGTGCTGGGCAATTTCTCGGATATTCGGATCTCGTATCGCAGCTGGAGTTGGTTATGAATTCGGGGTCCTGACAGCGTCGTGTCGTGAAGTGGGCTGGGCTGGATGACATACCCTAGACTTTAGAATTTTGTTATGCCAGTGTGGAGAAATGAACAGTCAAGCATGATCATGGAGTTAATATATGATACGAACGGTCAGACGTTTCTAGTTTAATCAGAAACGCGTAGCTCATGAATTATCATGACTGTCGCGATATGTAGCTCCTGCAGTAACCTTCGCCTTACCTAGCTGCGGGCTATATAAAGGAAATCTAGACCCCGAGAGATATGTAACAACAATCTCCATTATCTACACATTGCCTCGCTACTTTGTTTTGCTGCTTCCAAGTTCCTCCATCCCGTTGCATCAACGTGCACCGGTGGATGAGAGATCAACTCTCCGAAACCATTCATCACTTGTGAGCTTGCACCGAGTGTGATCAAATAAGACTTTGGGGAGCGCTCGATGTGACTGCTCATTCATCTAGAACCTCTATTGTGACATCTAAGACCTCCTCTGTGTCGTACAAGACCTCTACTACAACACTTGAGACCTCATCTACGTCAACTAGAACCTCATCTGCAACAGCCAAGTCCTCCGCTACAAATATCTGGGACCTCTTCTACGTCTTCATCCATGATGTTGGCTGCATCATAACCACCACGCCGCCATCCTCTTCCAGTAATGGCTATGTCTACATACTCATGTTGATCCTTTTTCTTGTTGATAGTTGCCATGCTAGCATATACATATGAGATAGATATGCGATACTCCTACTCATTAGTCATCCACATGCCTAGTCTATACATGCAATCTTCCGTGATCAATATTGCAATGATCTCTGTCATGTTATATTTATGGATTAAAGTAAACTTAAAAGTGCTAATTATTCCAAAGATCAAAAAAACTTATTTTAGGCACTTGGGTTTTACGGTAGCTAGTTTTGCCGAAGCTCTAAGGCTAGACAAGTTTGCTGGTGTGCACTTTAAGAGATGGAAGATCAAGGCCACTCTGTGGCTAACCACTATGAACGTCTATCAGGTTGGGGCTGGCAAACCTGAAGGAACCCTTCCCTCTGAGTAGGAGAAAGCATTCATGGATGCCACTACACTCTTTGTAGGAGTTCTTAGTGTACTTGCTAACAGCCTTTATGATGTGTACATGCACATGAGAAGCGCAAAGGAACTATGAGATGCACTCGAAGCTAAGTTCGGTGTATCGGACTACGCAGTGAACTATATGTCATGGAGCAATATCATGACTACAAAATGATCGATGATCGTTCTATAGTTGAGTAGCCTCATGAGGTATAATTCATTGTATTGGAACTCAAACTCCTCAAACGTGCATTACCCGACAAGTTCATGGCTAGGGGAATTATTACAAAATTACCCCCTCCCCCCTGAGGAATTTTGCTGGAACCTTGAAACACAAGAGACAAGAGATCTTTGTTGAGAACTTGATGGTGTCTCTTGATCTTGACAAGAAATCTCGGGCGAAGGATGCACATTCTAAAGGGCGCGACGGATAGCCCAGCGCCAACATGGTGCAACAGCATGGTCGCAGCAAGCTCAAAGGGAAGAATAAGGTCAATAAGACCATAACGAGAAAACTCCATTTTTCAACACTGAACTCTTGCCTGAGTTCACATTTCAACCTCGAACTCTAAAAGTATCCATTTACTACCCTAGAGTCTTAATATAGTTTGATTTTGAACCCCTACCTAGTTTTTGGCTATGTTGATTGGGTTTGACTCCGATATTCGTAAAAAAAAATCCAAAAAATTTAAAAAGTTAGAAAAATCTACAAAATTTAGCAAAAAAATTTTAAAACTTATAATTTAGAAAATTCAAAAAGATGTTAAAATTTTAGGAAATTTTCTTAACTTGATAATTTAAAAAATCAAGAAAATTTTGGAAAAATAGAAAATTTATTGAAAAACAGGGTTCTTCTTAAAAAAAATTACAAAATTAAAAAAGGAAAAAACCAGAAAATTAGAAAAACTCACAAATTTTCTTTGAATGTTATAAAAATATTTTGAGTTCTCTAATTTTCTGGTTTTTTCCTATTTCTTATTTTCTAATTTTTAATTTTAAAAGGGTCCCTATTTTTAATAAAATTTCTAAAATTTCTATGTTTCCCAAATTTTGTTGATTTTTAAAAAAATTTGATGTTTTCTCCTAAATTTTGTACATTTTTCTAAAATTTTTTTATTTTTTAGATTTTTTTTTAGGAATACTGAAGTCAAACCCAATCAAAATGGCCAAAATCCACATAGGGGTTGAAAATCAAATGGTATTAAGACTTTAGGGTACTAATGGACTATTTTATAGTTCTAGGTTAAAATGTGAACTCGTGCAAGAGTTCAAGGTTGAAAAATGGACTTTTCTCGACCGTAAACTATAAGAAGAAGAAGAATCCAATGAACAAGGCAGATGAAAGGACCGCAGGTGCCGATTAGAGGGGGTGAATAGGAGGCTAACTAAATTTAGACTATTTCCTCAGATTATAGATTTAAGATTTTAACAGGTTGCAAGGTTTAGATGGTTGTGTGACAGGTTAACAGCTCAGGCAATATATGTTATGTAAATTAATACGCAGCTGTCACACAGGTGTGTAACACAGGTGAGCTAGCAACCTTTAGCAAATATGTAAGACAGATAACTGTGTAACAGGTAGCTGGCATAGGTAGCTGGCACAGGTATAGATAAGAGATGCTACAACTGAGACACGGCTAAGCTAACACAGCCATAAAGTGATATATCACAACTAACCAGTGTACACCAAGAATCACACAAGCATACAGTCTGATGAGTAGGTAATAGCAGTGTAAAAATGCTCAGAGAGACATGGGGATTTTTCACCGAAGTTCCTTACTCTTTTCAGAGAGGTACGTCTCCGTTGGAGAGGCTACTCCGAAGAGATCACCATCACTGAATCGTGCTTGTTCTCCGAGTATCTGAGTGATCAGGCCTCTTGCTTTACTTGTGGAAGTCCTTTCGCCTTGCAGCAGGTAGACTTGGGATCACCTTCACAAACTTCTGGTTCAACCCACACAAGCTTGGGAAGATACCAGCAACTCCTACGCCCGTCTAGGAGTTGACACTCCAAGAGCAATAGAATCGGCAGCAACAACTCTTGCAGGAACCAGTACTCTTTGCTCAAAGCTCTAACTCTCTTGAACTAACTCTTAGGAAGTTTGGCTTTTGTTCAGGAGATGAGAGACTTGTAACAGTTGAAAGTGATTCGCTGGATTGAGCAAGGGTTGAGGTCGAAGACCTCCCCTGGTCCTCTATTTATAGGGTTCACAGGTACCCAACCATTACACTCATGCCACGTAGGATTAAGTGGATCACCGGTGACAGACACCGGTGACACAGCTAATCACAATGCACAACGGTAACCGGCTCAGGTAGACCGACACCTGTGTCACCGAGGCTGACATAGGTGAACCCTTAACTGACGTAGCCTAACTACTCAGCCCGGTCTTGGCACATTACATGCCCTCAGCGCACAACTAATTCTGATCCCTAATAAGGAGAGAACCTCCAACAGTCTTCTGACTCGGCAGACAAACTATTGTAGTGCAGGTCCCTTAGCATTTACAAGCTCTCCTCTGGTACAGAGATGTACCTGAGTCATAGAGCGGTAGATCACCTGTGACACAGCTGTGTCACACAGATGACTTTGGCTCTAGAGTTTTAGACAACTTGCACTGCAAAGTGCTAGCACAAACCAGTTTCACATTAGACTAAAATTGTTGTTATAGGGCCACTGACCTCAAAACATCAGTGCCACTGTCTAACACTCTAAGCATTGAGCACAAGGAACTTCCAAAGATCATTGCTGCTTCATCCCTCTTGATAGTATGGGTGTTTTCTAAGGACTCAAGAAAACTAGCAAATCTTGACTTTACCTTCCACCAACTGCAGTCACGACCCTTGACGCATCAAGCCACCATCACCTTGCTTGCAACTCCTTGCACAGCACCGGCTTCTTCACAGCTATGGCACAGCTGCCTAGTGCAGCTATTTCCTTGTCCTGGAAACTACCTTTGTACTTTTGGGTGGTCATCCTTTCCTGGACGACTCTTCTTCCTGGAACCTATTCATCTTACTTACACTCGTTGTAAACATTAGATTCCAGTTTGAGTTGCCATTAACCATCAAAACCAATTGGGGGCCTAGATGCTCTTTCAGCAGACAAAACTTGCTTCATGTGTGGGCTGAGAATTGCAAAAACTGCAAAGGAAGAAAGGTTCAGTTTGGGACAGACCTCCAAATCTATCAACAAGACTATTGGCAACACTGAAGTAGTGAGCACCGGCTATGGTAATTTACCCATTGTTCTTTTCATTTATCAGTATACTAATTGGTGGATTGAAACTAGGACTAATATTCATGTGTGTGCTAATATTTTATTGTTCTCTTCGTATCAGTTCACTCGGGCTTCCTCCATCCCAATGGGAAATGGGTCACATACTTCTGTTCATGGCGTTGGCATGGTAAATCTGAAATTTACTTCAAGAAAGATCGTGTGCCTGAGGAACGTGCAACATGTCCCTTCCACAAATAAAAATCTTATTAGTGGTTCCCTTCTCTGCAAAGATGGGTTCAAGTTGGTGTTTGAGTCCAAGTTGGTATTTGTGATAACGGAGATGAGGCTAATATTTGGAACTCACGATTATGTCATAACAATTTTGGTTGGATGGTTGGGCTTTCCGGCATGAATTTAATCCTAAAATTCTCACTAGTCAAACGCTGAAGTGCCAAAGTTGTGTACAATCCAAGAAACCTTGTAAGCCCCACAAGGCAGCCGAAAAGAGAAACTTAGCACTTCTAGAACTCATACATTTAGACCTTTGTGAGATGAATGGTGTGTTGAGAAGGGTAAAAAGAAATATTTCATTACATTGATTGATGACACCACTAGATTTTGCTATGTAGATCTATTGAAACTAAAGATGAGACTCTAGACCACTTTAAAATCTATAAGGTAGAAATTAAAAATCAACTTGATAGAAAGATCAAAAGAGTTAGATTGGATTATCTAAGGTATGGCAGGGGGACGAACATGGAATCATCCATAAGAGGACGTCTCCTTATTGACCATAATCTAATGGGGTTGCCGAAAGGAAGAATCGTACTTTGACTAACTTAGTTAACACCATGTTAGACACTGCTAGCTTATCTTAGGCTAGTGGGGGAGTCTCTATTGACCTCATGTCATGTCTTGAATAGAATTTCCACTAAGAATAAAGAGAAAACTCCCTATGAGGAATTGGAAGGAACAAAATCATCATTTTCTTACTTGCGTATGTGGGGGGTGCCTGGTGAAAGACAGCATACCAACAACTAGAAGTGCAAGCTCGGATCTAAAACTATGGATTGTGTTCGGATACGCTTATCGGAGCATTGCTTATAGGTTTCTAGTGGTCAAATCTGAGGTACACGATACATGTCGATGTGATAATGGAATCTCGAGATACGAGGTTATTTGAGAATATTTTTCCTATAAAAGATGTGTCTAGCACTTCTAGTCAAGCAAATCATTTGATTTCTAAAGCTGTTATTCTATTTAAATATTTTGGATAAACACATGAACAAATCTCTAAGGAGAATGATAATGGTGCTCCTAAGAGGAGCAAGAGATAAATGATGGCAAAACCCTTTGATGATAACTTTATTGTGTCCCTTGTGAACCATATAAGGTTGTGAAAGAAGCTCAGGCTCGACAAATTATTTGAGCTTGATTCGTTTTTAAGCTCAGCTCATGACCTAATTAAGCCAAGCTAGAGCCTAACCTCAAGCTCGCGAGCGTGAAAACCTCGAGCTCAAAAAACTCGGCAAGGCTCAGTAGTACGTGTATCATGCAGTCCACCTCACTTCCCTCCACAATATCGTATGCCCCGAGCGCTTGGCATCCTTAGGCTCGCCCATTCTCCCAATATGTCAAGTCCATGTTAAGTTTTAAACCAAGTGACCATGTCAACGCCTCATTCAGCCATTTCAATTTGCACACAAGTCTCAATAGTCACGAGCCCAGCCTCTAGAAAGAAAAAGAAAAAAAAAGCAGCTAAGAGCCCACAAAGTAGCATCCCAATTTATTTGCATGCAGCTTTATTGCGCTGGCCCATCAAAGCTCCTTTGCAGCCTGGTACGGCTATCATTTCCTGCGCCCTACAGCGAACAACACGGTGCATTGTTTTAGTACCACCTCGCCTGCTTCCGGAGAGTGAAGGTGGAAAGGCAGATATAAGATAAAGGCTTGGGGAGCCAGTCGCCTAAATTAAAGCAATGCCTGGCTCCTGAGCGCATGTGCTGGGCATAAAAGAATATATTTTTATATGGCTCGGTACAATCGAGCTCGAGTTGAGCTTTTCGTATTCATTCGTTCACTTGGCTCGTTGGCAGCGTACTCTGAACCGGTCCACAGTGAAATGGAATTTATTGCTGCTAATAGAGCTTTGAGAAATCACTGATTGTTCTTATAGGATGCATGATCGTTCTTTCAGGATGCAAGTGGGTTAGAAGTTAAGATGATGGTACTTTAAGAAATAAGTTAGACTTGTGGCTAAGGGTTACACTTAAA
Source organism: Stipa capillata (assembly GCA_019208055.1). NCBI lineage: Eukaryota > Viridiplantae > Streptophyta > Magnoliopsida > Poales > Poaceae > Stipa > Stipa capillata. Next base: position 26,151 of record JAGXJF010003060.1, read on the forward strand.
AAGAACACTTACTCACCCCTTATACAAGTCATTCATCACAAGTCATTCATCGAATGAACGTTAAGATGGCTTTCATTAACAGAGAGTTTTCATGAAACAGTTTTGATTGTTTTATAGCAAGTGGTCAAGAGGACAAGATATTTATAGCAAGTGGTCAAAAGGATAAGATATGTAAGTTACCGAAATCTTTGTATGATTTCAGGCAAGCACATAAACAATGACATGAGAAGTTCTACAGAACTTCAATTATGAACCATATAGTTTGTCTCTGAAATATGATCACATTTGGTTCGCCCTAGCCCGGCTGACGCTTAGAGCCAGGGTATCTTTAAAATGATACATCTACAAACAGCCTCAAGATAATGAAATCACTCCACCGAGTTAAGCATTAGCAAGGCCTGAATGGCTGCTGAATCCATGTAGCGGCCTGGCAATCACCGGTAAGCGAAATGGCATCTCTGTATCTCTTGGGCAATTCCTTTTTTTTTGGGGCAAATGCAAAAATTGCATTATTTTGTGGTCGAAGCTATATTGCTCGCCACCTTGTCCATTACAACAGGTATTGGGTCATTGCGACCTAATGATGACGAGCTATTTTGGGTGCTTGGCATCATTCCGCGCCATGTTGCGTGAGTGACCATGAGATGAGAGGGTATCGGGCGCTCAAAGTGTACCTTTTTTTTTGAGAGAGAGAGCTCGAAGTGTACCTGGGACGCGAGTTACAAGGTGCAATGGAGTGGGCATGGACATATATGATTCATTTCGTATGTAATCCGAGTTGAGATAGTGTCAGATACGAGTACATACAGTGTCATTCACGAATTCGAAGCAAATATAGACCGAAATAGTCTCAGTGTATGTTTCGTAAAATATTATGTGAAACTGAAACCTTTTAAATTGCACATTCAAGGATCAACAAAACGTACAAGATTTCTAAAATGTAACTACCTTAGCAGCGGTACACAAGCAAATTTAACGCATAAACATTGATTCAGAGAATTTTGTGGAGTTTTTACAATTAGCTAAAACTTAAATTGGAATTTTCCTAAATCAAGGATTTAATATTAATAATTTAAAAACTTCAATACAAAGTTGAAAGTGTTTGTATTTCGGCTTGCCATGCTCAAATTATATATCTGACTTTTATTAAAAAATTTGAAGTTTGTTGATAGTTTTTGGAGTATTTGAATTCATAGCATTTTCTTTAATTATTCAATACTTTCTTTTCTCTATTTTCCATGAGTCGAATCCTCCAAGAACCTATTTCCTCTCTCCCTTTTCACATGGGCTACCATATTGTGCAGCCCATAGTCCATATTCCGGATATTCAAGGGAAGATATCCAAATAGTATACCAGAAATATCCTGTTTAGCTCCAAACATGATAGATAGTGTGTCTCCAAATCTGATTCCATATCCAACAAAAACTATTCGCCGAATTCGCACATAATCCCCTTGGTCGAAGGGACGGTTGGGAACTATCCGCTTGCTTGGTTTGCACCTTTAGCAATATAGAACCCTAAAAAGTTGTGAGAGATTTTTGCATTTAGTACCCTTAAAAATCGATATAAGTTGCATTTAGCATTGCCATAAAGTTTCAATTCTAAATTCGATTTACACACAGAGTTGAAAAAGACAACCCCGAAGTGGAATGTTGTCAGTACGTGGATTAAATTTTACGTTGAGATTTTGTTACACAGTAGATTCATCTTGTGTCAGTGTTATAATTTTCCTAGAGATTTTTATGACGGTGCTACTGTGCATTGGAAGCACCCCAAGCACTAGGAGCACTGGTTCTCGCCACAAGAAGTCATATTAACCTTTGTATACATGGTTTGGTGAATTTTGTCAGTCAGATGAAAACCCATAAAGCTTGGATTGAGATGGGCGAAAAATTCGACAATGAAATGGCTTCCACTGGCGCCTCGATGGTCCGTTTGTGGTGTACCGGCCGGCGGAGGATACGGATCCGATATTGTCTCGTTGGGACTATTGCGTCAGCAATATATGCGTAAAAAAAGGCAAATTATTATCACAAAGATTAATTGGGCTTGTTTTTATTTGAACACAAGGAATATATTATATTAAGAATAGAGGCTTAAAGATACAAAGCTCTGATAAAACGGAGCAAAACGGGCTAAGCACGGCCTCATACACAGAGAAAATTGATGATTGTAAAATAGATGCAAAAGTCGTCGAAAACGACAACAAGGGCTAGCAGTTTGTTCGGTTCAGAACTCTAACGCGAAGTAGCATCCGTTATCTTTGAGGGCCTTAATTATGCTCGTGAGTTTATGGCTCCCTGACGGCTCTCCTGGTGATCATTCTCACATGTGCAGTTGAGGTTGAATGTGGCGGAGGAAACTAACATCAATGAATAAGTGGCCTGGCCCTAGACTGTACTCAGCATCATCACACTTGGAACTAAGTACCTAGAAAATCATTGTAATTTCGCTCAATGTTCAGCTAAGCCTGGAGACTCACGTTTGTGGCAAGGACTTATGAAGGACAAAGATGTTTACTTCTACACTTTGTGCCCCAAAAAACAGGGAATGGGAGGAATACTCGGTTGTGGGAAGTTAAGTGATTGGGAAAATGAAACCTTAGCCGATAAGTACCCTTGCTACGAACTCGCAGCAACCTCGCGTCACGCAGAGGAATGGATCAAGGAACCAGTGAGATTAGCAGAGATTTCTCGGATTGGGAGGAGAACGAAGGGTCACTAGCAAGGAAAATATTGTTTACAATCATCTTATCTCTCGGCCGCTCCGCTGCGTCTCTCATATACCCAAACACACACACGCACGCAGCGCAACACAGGCCAACTGGACCTTGCAACAACGGCCACCTGGGCCTTACCCTTCTTATGGCCTAACACACACAGCATGGGTCGTAGCATCACCCCCTCCTCGAAATATAGCTTGACCCCAAGCTGGTAACCGACCGCCGGCACGAAGCAGCACACTACTCTTCTCCCAGGTAGCTAACCTGATTGGCATGCCTTTCCAGCTGACTAGAAGTTGTTCGGTGGTTCCTTCTCCGACTTGAATCATGCGAGCATCCAAAATAGTGGCCGGTTGCAACAAGTGACAAGCATTAGTAATGAAGTTTAAAGCAGAAGTGGAACTGATCACCTGGTCAGAGGGAACGTAAGCTTTGAGCTGCGATACATGGACCACCGGGTGAATTTGACTCCCTGATGGTAATTTGAGCCTATACGCAACTACGCCAACTCGAGTTTCAATCTGGTAAGGCCCAAAGAATTTGAATGACAACTTGTTGCATGATCGTCTGGCCACTGACATTTGAGCATAAGGTTGTAGTTTTAGATACACCCAGTCTCCCACATTGAAGGTTCTCTCAGTCCTGTGCTTGTCCTCCTGATGTTTCATTCTGAGTTGTGCTCGTTGCAGATGTTGTTTAATGAGGACTGACATGTGTTCTTTCTCTTTGAGCCACCCAGCCAAGTCTGTAGGTGTTGAGTCTGTAATCGGTGCCACGCCCAAATGTTTTGGAACATAACCATACAGGGCCTGAAAGGGGGTTGTTTTGATTGCAGAATGATAAGCTGTGTTGTACCAAAACTCTGCCAAGGGCAACCACTGTGCCCATTTTTTGGGGCAGGCATGTACCATACAACGAAGAAACGTTTCCATGCATTGGTTGAGCTTTTCTGACTGACCATCAGTCTCAGGGTGATATGGAGAGCTCATGTTCATTTTGGTGTCTGAGAGCCGAAACAATTCCTGCCATAAGGTGCTAGTGAAGATCTTGTCTCGATCAGAGATGATGAGAGATGGCATGCCATGCAGTTTGTACACATTGTTGATATATAGCTGAGCCACGGTAAAGGCTGTGAAAGGATGTGAGAGGGGTAAGAAATGCCCATACTTGGTAAACTTGTCATGACCACCAAGATGGTGTCAAATTTGTTGCTTGTTGGTAAACCTTCCACAAAGTCCAAAGTCACGATGCTCCATGCTTCTTTTGGTAATGGTAGAGGATTTAGCAATCCTGGTTGCTTAATATGCTCAGCTTTTGCTTGCTGCCAAATAGTACACTGTCTGACATATTTATGATTATCTGCCTTCATGCCCGGCCAAGAGAATAGGGATTTAATGCGATGGTAAGTTGCCAAGAATCCTGAGTGACCACCTATTCCACTCGAATGTAAAGACAGAAGGATTGCCTGATGAGCCTCAATGTTTGTGCCCAGCCATATTCGTCCCTTATGCCGAATGACACCATTTGTTAAAGTGTATCCTTTATCATTGGTGCCAGTTATGCTAAGTTCTGATAATAATTCTTTCGCGTTGTCATCCTGCAAGTAACCTTCAGTAATGGTTTCCATCCACTTAGGGGAACACATGGAAATGGCATGAAGCTCTTCTATAGTATCTTTGCGTGACAGAGCATCAGCAGCACCATTATGAACACCCTTCTTATACACCAGTTGGTAGTGTAACCCAAGTAGTTTTACAAAGGCTTTCTGTTGGATTGGTGTTGTCAGTTTCTGATCATTGAGGTGGATGAGGCTTTTGTGATCAGTGGATATAATGAATTCACCCTGTTGGAGATATGGTCTCCATTGTCCACGGCATGGAGTATGGCCAGACATTCTTTTTCGTAGGTGCTGAAACCTTGAGCCTTAGGTCCTAGTGCCTTGCTCAAATAAGCCAGAGGGTGTCCTTGTTGCATAAGTACAGCCCCAATGCCAGACTTGCTTGCATCAGTTTCAATGAGGAATTGCTTAGAGAAATTAGGCAAAGCCAATACAGGTGCTTGACTTAATGCTTGTTTGAGAGTGCGGAACGCTTGTTCTTCTAAAGACGTCCAACAGAAAACACTGTCTTTCTTGAGAAGGTCAGACAGAGGCCTACTAATGATACTGTAGTCTTTGATGAATTTTCTATAATATCCAGTCAGTCCCAAGAACCCTCTGATTTGTTTGACATTGATAGGGCTAGGCCAAGTTTGGACAGCTTGTACCTTCTGTGGATTGGTCGCCACACCTTGTGCACTGATTATGTGTCCCAAATACTCCAAGGAGGGCTGAGCAAAAGAACATTTGCTTTTCTTCACTAATAGGTGATGGTGGTGAAGGATATTGAAGACAGAATCCAGGTGTTGCACATGGACCTCTAAGTTGGGACTGTATATCAGTATATCATCCACAAAGACTAGCACATACTTTCTGATAACATCAGCAAAAATGAGGTTCATTGCAGATTGAAATGTAGCTGGTGCATTAGTCAGGCCAAATGGCATGACTTTGAATTCATATAACCCGTGGTGTGTGCGAAATGCAGTTTTGTGTTCTTCTCCTTGCACCAGCCTTATCTGATGGTATCCGGAGCGCAAATCCAGTTTTGTGAACCAGGTAGCACCAGCTAATTCATCTAGGAGTTCATCCACAATCGGCATAGGATACTTGTTCTTGATAGTAGTGGCATTTAAGTGTCTGTAGTCCACACAAAATCGCCATGTACCATCTTTCTTTTTGACTAATAGCACCGGAGAAGCAAAAGGGCTTGTACTGCTTTGTATGATCCCTTGATGCAGCATTGTCGTAATCTGTTTTTCGATTTCTGTCTTCTGCAATGGATTGTATCGATAAGGCTTCAGCTGAACTGGTTTGGCTCCTGGTATGAGAGGAATTTGATGATCAAATTCTCTGTGAGGTGGTAAACCAGTAGGCTCTGCAAATATATGACCATTAGCATTCAACACTTGTTGGATCTGTGGTGGTATGTCTTTGTCAGCTTGGCTGTTCTCACTTATGGCACATAATTCAATGAGTCTGGTGATTCCCCCGGTCCTGATCAATCCATGCAAATGTTTTTCAGATATGGATGCACAAGATTCGATGTTGTCTTTGATACCTCGTAGAGTGATTCTGGTTCCTAAGTGGCGAAACCTTAGAATTTTCTTTTTCCAGTCAACCCACATCGGGCTCATCATCTCTAACCAATCCATCCCAAGAATTATGTCATATGAACTCAGAGGCAGAATTTTCAGAGATGTGGAGAATGTTTGTCCTTGAGTCCACCAGTCCAGGTTTGGTACGTGGGCACTGCACTGCAGGGTGCCTCCACCAGCCACTATTACAGTAGCAGTAGGGATTTGTTGTGTGGGACATTGAAGTAACAGAACCAGGTATTCATTGATGAAACTACTTGAGCTTCCTGAGTCCACCATGATGAGGACTTGCTGTTTACCAATAAGCCCATGGAGTTTGATGCTTTTCTTGCCTATGGTGCAAGCAGCTGCATCTAATGAGAGCTTCATTAGGTTATCATCTACAGGTGTACTGCACTCTGCCTCCTCCTCATCAGTATCTTCGCTGTCAGATAGCTCTAGGGCTTCAAAAATTTCCTCTAGTGCTTGGAGCTGTATCTGATTGGGACACTTGTGACCTGGACCATATTTCTCACCACACTTGAAACATTCTCCCCGTGCCTTTCGTTGTGCTCTCAGAGTATCAAATTTTTCGTGGAACTTCCCCCTATCATCACCCTTCCTTTCTTCAGGTGGACCACCCAGTATCCCTTGGTATTGATAATTTTGCTTGTATCTTAGTCTAATGCTCTCCTTGAAATCAGACCGTTTAGTGCAAGGCCTTGTATCCTCCACCAATAATGCCTCCTGCGTTAGAGCCAAAGACAGAGCAAGATCAACTGTTCCAGGCTATTGTAATTTGATTGCTGACTTGATTTCAGGTTTTAATCCCTCAATGAATCGATTGACAAAGAAAGTTTCATCATAAGAATGGTTGTAGAGGAGAATTCTATGCATGAGTTCCTCAAATTTCTGAGCATACTCAACGACAGAAGCTGTTTGTTTAAAGGCACAAAATATGTCTATGGTTTTGGAGTATTTGTTTCTATTGAATTTGGCAAACACAGCTATGCACAGTTCAGGCCAGCTATCCACACTATGCATGGCTTCATAAGTTTGTAGCCACAATGCAGCGTTACCCTTAAAATGCATAGTTGCAAAATCAACCCAAAGATGAGACTGAACATGGTACATACGAAAGTATTTTTCACACTGATCCTTCCACCATTTTGGGTTATCACCACCAAACAAGGGGAAATCAGATTTTGGCAACCTAGGGCCAGTGTTAACTCTAGGTGCAAACTCCTGGTGATCTGTGACAGTGTTCCTAGGGAAAGCTTCAGGATACATGAAAAGAGATTGGGTTTGGGGTTTTGAAATTCTCACCCCTGACCAGGGTGTGACTAGAGGTTCAAATCTCTCTAGTAGCATCACCCTGGTGTTGTTGTGGTAGACGGTGCCCGTCGGGCTGAGGAACACCCGCACGCTGGTGATGTTGCGCCGGGGTCGCGGGTGGTGGCGCGGTCTCCAGTGTGGCGACGCGCTGCGTCACCGCATCCAACGACAGCCTGAGATCCGCCACTGATTGGTTGGTGGCGTTGGTGGATGTGATCACCTTGTCCATCGTTACCTCCACACGTTGATGCGATTCCTTGAGCGCGGAGCTAGAGGACGTGAGCTTGTCCAGGGCGGAGTGCAGATCATTGATCTGCGTCGCCACCGTGTCGAGGAGGGTCTTGACGTGCGCCAGATCGACCTCCACGGTTCCCATCCTCACCGCCAGAGTAGGAGATTTCCCTGATTTCGCCGTTGCCGCTGCTCCAAACTCACACAGACCTAGTGAGGGTACACCCGGAGGTGAATTTTTTTTTGGATCGATACAAGGCTCTGATACCACTTGCTACGAACTCGCAGCAACCTCGTGTCATGCAGAGGAATGGATCAAGGAACCAGTGAGATTAGCAGAGATTTCTCGGATTGGGAGGAGAACGAAGGGTCACTAGCAAGGAAAATATTGTTTACAATCATCTTATCTCTCGGCCGCTCCGCTGCGTCTCTCATATACCCAAACACACACACGCATGCAGCGCAACACAGGCCAACTGGACCTTGCAACAACGGCCACCTGGGCCTTACCCTTCTTATGGCCTAACACACACAGCACGGGTCGTAGCAACCCTCAGCTACATAAATATGGCTGGGGGTGTGTTAGATTCCGTACAGCTCCGTGGAGATGAACTTTTGTGATGTGGTAGGATGTTCGACACTTCGACAGGATGAATACCAAGGATTTTGTGGTACGATCTCTAGATAGTAAAGGCTTCTTTTTTCTATGAAGTCATTTTAGAAAAAGTAAAATGCATCCATGGTCCATAAATTTGCACGGTGCCTTCAGTTTAGTCCTATCATTTTTAAAATGTACGTTTGCCTTCCTAAAGACCGTAAAGAAGTCTACTATGATCCAAAACATGATAAGCTCGCGAACTAATCTGACATAGTGTCATTGCATCCTAGTCAACATAGGGCTCACGTATCACTCTCTCCTTCGTACTCCCTCCCTCTGTCCCCCGCTTCATTCTCTCTTTTCTCTCTATGCTCTCTCCCTGATAGGATCTCTCCCTCTCTCACATGCTCTCACCGTCTTAACGGATTCCCAACTTAACAGAGCGTGTTTATCCACAATCGTGGTAGACTAACAGCTAGGCCGTGCCACCAACTTGTCCACTAACTACCTGTTCCTCGCATAATAGAGGCAGAGAGACGACAGGCGGCACTCCTTCCTCCACCTCGTGCGGCCTAGAGAAGATTGACCTTGGCCCCATCAACCTTACTAGTGCTCACATACTTCATGGAAGGGGAACACCTAGTTGGTGCAGGGGCATGCCAGTGATAACGAGGGAAGCTCTAGGTGTCGTTATTCGGCACCCTCATGCTCGCCGCATTCCAAACCACTGTCTGAGACCACGGTGTCAATGGTGAGCCAATGCATGCTCCGGATGGGGGGTTTGTTGTCGTGTCCCTGTCTATGACCACGTTTTCATGGTCAAAAGCAAACATTTACATTGTTGTTTGTAGGCATCAATTTCTACATGGAGGAGCATTTGGGCGGAAGCTAGTGCTAACTGATGGTGGCAAACTAACCGGTGGAGACAGTGAATTGACATCATAGAGCGGTTGTAGAGGGAGGTGAAGCACACCTCCGCCGCGAGGGAGAGGAAAACATGTGGCTGGAGTGGGAACATGAGGAGGAGTCAGAGGATGACCGTGACACAACAAAGAGATGGTGGTGCTTGAAGGCACGGAGGAACTCGATGCAGCTACAACATGTCATGGCACCGCCATGTCTAAGGCCCCCCTTCTTTTCGGCTTAGGCTTGTGTATAAGCCGGCTTAGACTTAACTGTCCACAAATCTTCGGTGGGAGGAAGCTCTGATAAGCTCTAATTCCCTTCTTTTCAGCTTCTAACGTGTGAGCTTATTTCCTGTGTTGAACGGTGTAATATCTATAATATCCCTATTATTGTTTATGCTTTGTTTAATGGTTAATATCATTCTTTTGAACCGTTTTAGCGCATAATTGATGAAGAAAATACATTTCAAATATAAAAAGTGCTAAATTATAATAGTTTTGAAGGGTCACGCGTCAAATAATAATCTTGCCAACAAAAGCACTTAACTAACATTGATGTCCAAATCCTCATTATTCTAGAATTCATTGCAATTACTAACACACTATTCACAAGCATTCCATTTAATCATTTCATAGAATTGCAAGAAACCATTTGATAGTACACACAAGGATACTCCATTCAAAATTTTCCTAGATCATATACATATCAATCAACAACATATGCTACATATACATCTCAGAACAATAAAATTTCCAGGAAAAATATATGCTATACAAAAATAGGATCTTTGCAACTCACTGTGCTGCATCCTTAAGTCTCAGATACTCGCAAAATATATGCTATACAACAATATATACAATATATGCTATTGAAAAATCCATGCACACATATTAACTGCAACTGGATATGACTTATAACAAGCATCAGATTACAATGCATCGTCTAATTACTAGCTCATCAATCATACACATAATTTTTGCATAAACAAATCACAAATCTCAGTATATACATCTGTACACATCGGATTTTGCGAGTACAACAATTGCTTCAAAAGGAGAACAGTGCAACCAGCAAAATATGCGAGTACTGAACACTACCAGTGCGCTGCTCACTGCCTCAAATCGTAACAAGTTAATCACTGGATCAAAGTAAATTTTTACATCAACTCATATAAACATACAAACCATCTTCTATTCAATCATACAATCCATCTTCGGTTCAATCATATAAATCATCTGTTTGACACGAGAAAAAAAAATCTACCCCGGGAGAAGAGAAGAGGGGAAGTGTATTTCTCTCATGCGCTGGGGAAAAAGAAAAGTATGCAGGCGTGCCAGTGCACCGTAGTACATGAAGAGAAGTGGTAGGGAAACATGTATTTCATTAATCTTGTTGGAGAAACAAAATTACAAGATCCCAATAATAAAATGAGCTCTGTGGCCTACTAGCGCGGCCGGCTTGACTGTGGCGATGTGCGATCTCCTGGTTCCCGGGGCCTCGGAAGGCTCCCGGTTAATTACTCCCGCAGGTTGCACCGCGAGACACCTCCAATTAAGCCATGTGGTCGTCTTCGTCGTCTTCGCTTTGCATTCTCCATGCGTGATGATGGTGGTAGTGTGTGTGTGTGGGCGGTGGCAGAGCCTGTGTCCTCGTCGGTACACGCGCCGCTCAAGACATGGCTTTTGCGCTAGCCACGCCCGCCCTCGCCGTCGCGCCTCGTTGGTCTTGGCAGTGTTGATGTAACTGGGGTTGGAGTAGCAGGGGTCCTGCTTGGCTTGGACTTCTCGACGACCTAACGGCCTCTTCGGGGTATGCAAGGGGTACACTTCACGGAAGTATTTTTTGGTGAAGACCGGCGTCGGTGTAAAACCAATGCACGCTCACATCGGCATGGCCGGTGTGGTTGGCGCCTCATCTCGACTGGACGCCGAGTCTATGGCAGTCTGTCTAGGCAAGGGCGCCGCCTCACAGGGTTGTGGAGAGATGGCGTCGTAGAGGCCGCGTCGCCTCCGGCAGGTACTACGCCAAAGGGGTGACCTATACGCCGGCGACGAGAAGCCAAGGCGTGGGGAGGCTGCTTTGTTTGCTAGCGAGTATGACCTGCACGCCGGTGACCTGTACACCGTTGTGGGTGCGCCTCATCTCGGCCAAACACCAAGTCTATGGCACCGCAGATTGGTGGAGATAAGAGTCACGTCACCTTAGGCAAGTACTATGCCAACGAATACGCCAACGCCCTGTATGCCAGGGACCTGTACGCCGGTGACCTGTTCATCAGTAACCTGTTCACTGGTGACCTGTGCACCAAGGACCTGTACACCAAGGACAGGTAAGCCGACATGGTAAAGCACAGGAGGAGCTAGCAGCGGGCTGCATCGTTGGTGAGCTCCGGCCGCACCCGAGTCGTCTCCAATCAGGAGCAAGGCATGCGAAGACGATGGGCTTAGTGTAGACAAGCTCCGACGGCGCGATGACGCCCGCACCTGTAGAATAAAAATACGCGCACATGGCCGAGGTAGGCACATGCGTCCATCCTCTCCAGCTTGAACGAGTGCCCGAGCGAGGTCTGCTCCGGCATGGGGTAGGCGTGGCGACGAGGTTCCCCTGCCCGGTGGCGTCGTCTCTGGCGGCAGCCGGATCACGCCGACGTTGTCTCTGGCGACGGTTGCGTGCTCTCTGTCTAGTGCATGCTAGATGCGAGGGAGAGAGAGAGAGGAGGGAGAAGAGCTAGATGGCAGCTTTACCATCCGGGAAGGAAAGCTTCGCTTCCATGTCGTGGCTGGCTTCTCCTTCTTCTTGCTCCCTGTACGCCCTTGTGCTGGAGAAGTTCTTGGCTACTTGGACGAGACGGCCTCCGGTGTTCCTGCATGAGGCTCCGGCCGGCCCTGCGTACGTCTCCTCTCCTGGCCAGATGCGATTTCTGTTCGTCTCCTACGTATTGGTGTTGTACCTGGCAAGATGCAATCTGAGCCCCCAGAGCGGATGGCCTTGGTGCCTTTATATAGGCCGTGGACAGGCTGGTTGGATGACGACGTCTACGTGAATCTCGACGGTGGTTGCACCGGATCGTATCCACCCGGCCGTTGTATGCATTGCTTGCCCAGAAAGTTTGGATGTCGTTTGAATTTTCATTGACGATGACCTTATCTCTGGTACTTCTAGAATCCGTGTGTTGTAGCTGGTACAAAATGTCCTGCACGTCACGCCTGAAAAATAAAAAAAACTCACGTACATACCTGGGAAAGCTTGAGTCCGTTCAAAAATGCAACGCGTCGTGTTTATCTCTTGGATTGTTCCAGCTTGTGGCTATGCGCGGGTATTCGGGTACGTATGCGTACGTAGGTGCGGATATTCGGCCATGTACACATACGTGCTGGCCCGAGGCGTGCGGGTATTCAGGTACGTACACGTACGACACAAGTCCTGATGCATGCATGCACTAGTACGCAACCTTGCCATGCACGTACGAAGCCAATCTAGTACAATGCATGCACTAGTGCGTACGTATGAGCACATGTGTGCACATGCTCCCTAATCAAACTTACCTCCGTATAACCTGTATTAAAATTTATCAAAAATCCCAAAATAATTATTTCAGGTTAGTCATGCACAAATACTCGTCGAACAAATGCCCCCTCGCCAAATAAAGTTCGAGTGTGACGCAAATCGAACTTAATTTGGTGAAAGACTTTACCTCTTGATATATTCTTTATTGGCTCAACGTATCACCCGTAGGAGACCTGGACATGCATCTCTTCGTGGTTAACATGAACCTGGTATGACATGTTGTAATCTCCTGCACCCGTATGACCGTACCTGGCCGCGCTTATATAAACCCACACATTTGCTTATACCAGAAGCTCGTCGAGGAACATCAGAGGCTCGCCAAGGAGTACAAGACGCTGGCCGAGAAGCAAGCTAAGATGGCGGCGCAGGCTGAGAGCGCGCGGGAGTCGTTGCTGACATGGAGACCTCTTGTACCCTCCATCTTGAAGCCCACGAGCATGCAGTCCGGGCTTCTTCACAGGAGGCCGATTTGTACGCGAGACGCCGTGCAGAGGCGGCTGCTTTCTTGGCCACCGGCACAACCCCTCCGGAGATCGCGACCGTCTTATCCTACCAGCTTCCTGAGTGAGGGGCTGGACCGACGCTATCATCCCCTGCTTTCTTAGTGAAGAGCTGCACATTAGTTTAAATGAGTTTCAGTTTAGCCTTGAGTGTACTTCGTCTTAGTTCATCCAGAAGAAATTCGTTTAGCTCCAGTGAACTTGATGTAGCTTGTATCACCGAACCTCCCACCAATAAAATGATGATGGCTCCCCGTGATATATTTGTATTTGTGTGTTTTTTTTAACCACGCGCCTCCACTTCACGCTGAACATGGGGCTGCGTTGCATCAGCCTCCGATGACGAGCGCTGGCCATGTCGACTCGGGCGCACGCCGCGGCCTTTCAGGCTTGGTACGTGTCCAACTCCTCCATGCACCGGGCTAGCTCAACCGCGGCGGCTACGACCACCACGCCGGGCGGCTAGCTCTGCGGACACCACGGCTCGCCGTAGCGGCTCCATCCGGCGACAAACGTAAGTGTACGCGTATCCTGACCACCTCCGAGATCGCACATAGAAAAGAAAAAAATGTGCGCGTGTATGGACGTGTGAAGGTTAGAGAAATACACGCGTGCATGGGCCATGCCCACATGTGTACGTGAATTTTTGCACCACGGTCATACAAAGGCCTTGGGGAAGCGATGTTATGGTCGCGATGACATAGCCACGATGAAAGATTCCCGAGCCTGGTCGTGCGTCGTTGCGCCTAACACACCCCAGCTCGAGGGCACATCATGGCATGAAGTCTAGATCGAAGACCTCCGGCTCGGAGATGATATGTTGAGGACGACGAGTGCGCCATCCCAAAAATGATCGTTTGTCCTTCGCGTAGCAATGCAGTCTGGTGCAGGTACGTCCGTCCGCACTTGTATTCTTTAGAGAGCCCGTTGGGACCGTATAGCAGGTATGCTGCCGGTCAATGAGGCAGCCTATTCCGTCTTCATTCCATGGCGAAACAACATGCCCTGTCCTGAAAACAAAATAATTAAATAAAATTTACCAACCTCGTCGCGACCGCCTAGCTGCTGCGGTGCCAGCTGACTTGATCGGAGGGTTTCATAGATTCGCGCTGGCCGCACTGGCACATTACACTACTCCCATAATCTTCACATGTTGATGTAGGTGAGGCGTCGGTAGACCATCGGCGGCTCCCTTCTCGTGAATGGCGCATCACCAAACTATTCATGGCGATGCAATTTGATGGCATATCGAGATGCCATCGGCAGTACGGATGTCCGAGAGGACGATATTGTCCTCCGGAGCTTCGTTGTTGTTGGAGACGGGGTACCGGAGCAACATCGGCACCGGTCTCGTGAGCGCGCAGATGTTGCCTTCTGGCGCCCGTCGTTCATGTTGGTGTAGATGATTGGACGCTGGGGTGCCATCGGCGCCGTCATGGACGCATGGGTATCGCTGCCCCCAAATGCCCACGGTGTAGGTCGGTGTAGAGGTTTTATGTCGGGATGCCGTCGACGTTACCATGGGCACATGGTGTGGCTGCCCCCGATGCCTATGAGGTTGGTCGATGTAGAGAATCGATGCCGGGATGCCGTCAGCAACATCGGGAAGTGCCTCTTCATGATTGCAAAGATAACGGAGAGACACAACTAGTAGAAAGACCAAATGAAACAACGCAAGGAAAAAAAGAAAAAAATTTGGTTGTGAGTTTTTGAAATGTTGGCTTTCCCGTTATACATCAGCTATAGGTGTGATATCCGAGAAGGCTACCGAAAGACTTATCATTGGGAACGGTCGAAAGACCATGACGATTGCAACTCAATAACTACATTAATTTCGGTGTACGTGTACGAAGACGCCGTGTTTCAGGATGCTTCCGAGAGGCAGCAGAAAGTCATACTCTGGCCCATCATAGTACTGAGGGACCCCCACAACTCAAACATGCCCCCTGCACATGCCGCACGAACCCAGAGACTTGGGTGTGGTAAATTCAGGATAAATGGCTTTGGGGCAACAGCTTGGTGATTTTTCTTCATGCCTTCTTGAGGGGTGGTGAGCAGCTACCTTCTACCTTCTTTCCAGTAGTTCCCTTACCGCTCGGGACCACTTGACTGTTACTTGGATTATTTGATTCTTGGACTCTTGGGAGACTTTTCTTCTGAGGATTGCTTCTTGTAACTTCAGGAGATTTTTCTTCTTATGAGGATTGCTTGCACGGGCTGATTGACTGGCCGTGGACTTCATGAAATTGTTTCTTCTTTGGATGATTGCTTGAACTTCTTGGGGATTCTTCTTCTAGGTTTTCTCGGGGACCCACCTTGAGAACTTGGAAGGCACCTATTCACCTCTGTGGACTAAGAAACCCTCTGGCACTTTATCTGGAGCTTCTGGTGGCACACCCCAGGGTTGCCATGTGGCTACGCACCAAACCAACTTGTGTTGGGTCAGGCAGCCTTTCCATGATCTTCTCCTATAGTCTTCCCTGGGGTGTGAGCCTCTGTGAACCTAAGGCATGCTAGGAAACATGAAGGGCGCGGGGTCTCAGTACTCACAAGTGCCCAAGTAATCTTCTCCACTGCCTCCGGAAGCATACACCTGGTACGTGTCGTGCATTGTGGGTGTTGGAGCTACTCCACCTGCAACTTGACACATTGTACCACCTCCCAACAAGTCTGGGGTAGCCAAACCTTCAATCAACAACGTGGTGTGATAGGGGAAAGCCATTTTTTTGTTGGACTTGGTCCATTAAAATTGGGGAAAACCAAAAATATCCACAACATGCAAAGGAGAATGCATCATGGATTCGATAACCAACCGAAAAGTTTCCCCAATGAAAAACCAGAAGGCAACGGAAGAAGCAACATTTTAGGAAAAATATTTTTGAGGAACCTTCCGTTGATTGGAGGCATAGGCCAGGCTCCCTAGGGATCAACCAGCTGGTATGCGCCCCCGTCATAGACTTGCTCAATGGCATAGGGTCCTTCCCACTTTGGCTCGAACTTCCCCTTCGTCTTGTGCATGACGACGATGGGCCGCCTGAGCACAAGGACCAACTCACCCTTCCGGAAGACGCGTTGCTTGACGAGCTTGTCGTAGGCTCTCACCATGTTTCTGGCGATACAGCTCCAGGTTTTGCAGGGCATGAAGTCACCCCTCTTCAAGGGCGTCGAGCTCCTAGAATCGCAGTTGTACCTGTTTGTCTTGGGTGAGTTCTTCTTGGATAGCCACCGTAAAGAGAGTAGCTGGACCTCCAACGGCAGGACTGCTTCAATCCCGTAAATGAGAGAATACAGAGTAGCTTGTGTCGGAGTACGGACTGTAACGCGGTACGCTCATAAGGACTCGAAGAGACGATCATGCCAGTCTCTCCTGTGCCTTGTCACCGTCTTCTTGAGTATCTTGCCGAGCGTCTTGTTGAAGGCTTCAGTCGCCCCGTTGGCTTGAGGGTAGTAGCCAGTGGAGTATTTTCACTTGATCTTGTACTTCGCCATGAACCTGTGCATCTTGCTGGACTTGAAGGCCTTGGCATTGTCGGAGGTGATGCGGTGTGGTATCCCAAAGCGATACATGATATTTTGCTCTAGGAAGTTGATGACATTGTCGCTCTTCACTTCCCGCAGCAGAACAGCTTCTGCCCACTTGGAGAAGTAGTCCGTCACAGCGAGGATGAAACGATGCCCTCGGGAGGATGGCAGCTCGATGGGGCCGATGACGTCGATCCCCCAGGTGTCGAATGGCCAGGAGGGAATGGTAGGGTGCAGAGGGACTGGCGGCTGGTGCTTGGAGTCACCGTGGATTTGGCAGCCGTGGCACGACTTGGCCACCTGAAGGCAGTCCGTCATGATGCCGGGCCAGTAGTATCCAGCTAGACGTATGCTATGATACATCTTAGCCCCGTCTTGGTGTCCGCCGCAAACTCCGTGGTGCATCTCCTGCAGGATCTTCTCGGCTTCACCTCGGTTAATGCACCAAAGTAGGATCTCCTGCCCATGAGATCGCCTGTATAGGACACCAACCTTATAGACATAGAAAGGAAGTCGTCGTTGTAGTTGGCACCTCGTGACGGGATCGTCGGGGAGGCTGCCGTGCTGAAGTAGTCGAGGAAGGGTTGTAGCCACTCGTCTTCCTCCACGGTGTTCATCGTGACAGTATTGACTTCGTACTCCGCCGGGATGAGCTCCAGGACAGCGGGGAGGAGCCACCTTTCTTCAACGTTTACCTGCATGGTTTTACTATCTGGAAGCATCAATGCTGCTGCCAATTTTGCCAAAGCATCAGCAGGTGCATTCCTGCTTCGCGGGACATGGAGAACTTCAACATTTTGAAATTTTTCCATGAGATTCCGGGCCGCGTTGTAGTACGGCACCAGTTCAGGCTTGCGAACTTCGTAGATGTCGTTGATTTGACGAACGATGAGTTGGGAATCTCCATAGGCCCGCAAGAACGAATTTTCATGGAGAGCGCCAGGAGAAGGCCGAAGATAAGCGCCTCGTACTCCGCCTCATTGTTGGAGCATTCTTCCTTGAGGAGGGAGAATGAATGGTACATCACCCCTCCTTGTGGCGTCTTGAACACCAAACCTGCACCTGCTCTTCGTCTTGGGGCGCCATCAGGGTCGGCGTCCGTGCGGGAAGCGCCGTTGAAGTAGACCTCCTCGTCTGGAAGGTCGGTGACGAGAGGAGAATCGTCTGGAACTGGATGTGCCGCGAGGAACTCCGCCAAGGCTTGACCCTTGATTGCCTTCTGAGGCACAAAGGTGATGTCGAACTCCATCATGAGCAGTGCCCCTTTTCCAAGTCACCCCATGAGTGCGGGCTGTCTTAGCACGTACCTTACGGGGTCCGCTCTGGCGATGAGCTGGATTTGGTGCTTTACCGTGTAATGCCTCAACTTCTTCAAAGCAAAGATTAGGGCCAAGCATAACTTCTCTATGGAAGAGTAGTTTCGCTTAGCCCCCAACATGGTGCGGCTCAAGTAGTAGCAGGCCACCTCCTTTCCTTCACCATTGTTTTGGGCGAGTAAAGCGCCTATTGAAGTAGGCTGCGCTGCAATGTATAGAATAAGAGGGCGCCCCTTTACGGGAGTTGCCAAGACAGGAGGATTAAGAAGGTACCTTTTGTTGTTGTCGAAGCCGCGTTGGCATCCTTCATCCCACACGAACGGAGCTCCTTTCTTCATGAGGCTTGAGAAGGGCTGGATGCATCCAGAGAGGTTGGAGATGAGTCGGATGTATGCTAGCTTCCCTGTAACGACCTCAACTCCTTGAGATCTTGGGGTGGTGGCACGTTGAGGGTGGCCTTGACCTTCTTTGGCTCAATCTCTATGCCTCGATGACGAACAACAAAGCCGAGGAAGAGGCTTGATCGAATGGCGAAGGCACACTTCAGCGGGTTCATCTTGAGTTGGTGTTGGTGTAGCCGCTCGAAGCTCCCACGGTGCATCGAGCTCAACGGTGAAGACCTCCTCGTCTGGAAGGTCGGTGACGAGAGGAGAATTGTCTGGAACTGGATGTGCCACGAGGAACTCTGCCAAGGCTTGACCCTTGATTGCCTTCTGAGGCACAAAGGTGATGTCGAACTCCATCATGAGCAGTGCCCCTTTTCCAAGTCACCCCATGAGTGCGGGCTGTCTTAGCACGTACCTTACGGGGTCCGCTCTGGCGATGAGCTGGATTTGGTGCTTTACCGTGTAATGCCTCAGCTTCTTCAAAGCAAGATTAGGGCCAAGCATAACTTCTCTATGGAAGAGTAGTTTCGCTCAGCCCCCAACATGGTGCGGCTCAAGTAGTAGCAGGCCACCTCCTTTCCTTCACCATTGTTTTGGGCGAGTAAAGCGCCTATTGAAGTAGGCTGCGCTGCAATGTATAGAATAAGAGGGCGCCCCTTTACGGGAGTTGCCAAGACAGGAGGATTAAGAAGGTACCTTTTGTTGTTGTCGAAGCCGCGTTGGCATCCTTCATCCCACACGAACGGAGCTCCTTTCTTCATGAGGCTTGAGAAGGGCTGGATGCGTCCGGAGAGGTTGGAGATGAAGCGTCGGATGTATGCTAGCTTCCCCTGTAACGACCTCAACTCCTTGAGATCCTGGGGTGGTGGCACGTTGAGGATGGCCTTGATCTTCTTTGGCTCGATCTCTATGCCTCGATGACGAACAACAAAGCCGAGGAAGAGGCCTAATCGAACAGCGAAGGCACACAGCGGGTTCATCTTGAGTTGGTGTTGGTGTAGCCGCTCGAAGACGACGCGAAGATTCTCCTGATGACGCTTGCGGTCTCTGGTCTTGACTACCATGTCGTCAACGTAGCACTCCACCGAATGGTGGATCAAATCACCGAGAACGCATGTCATGGCACGCTGGTATGTTGCACCAGCATTCTTCAACCCGAACGGCATGACGGTGTAGTAGAAGTTGCCCTTCGGGATCTTGAAGACAGTGTCGATGGCGTCAACTGGATCCATCTTGATCTGGTTGTAGCCTGATGAACCGTCCATGAAGGACAGTGCGCCATGACCCGTGGTGGAGTCGACGACCATCTACATGATCGGCAAGGGAAAGTCATCTTTGGGACAGGCTTGATTCAGGTCACGAAAGTCCACGCAGACCCGTATCTGCCCATTCTTTTTCTCCACGGGGATAATATTGGCGAGCCATCGTGGATATTTAATCTCCTTGATAAAACCTGCAGTGATTAGTTTGTCTACCTCAGCGATGACATCATCTTGCAGCTCTGTGCGCAAGCGTCGTGGTTGCTGCTTGATGGGACAGAATTGTGGGGTCAATCGGCAGCTTATGAGTGGCGACACGAGGGTCTAGCCCCAGCATCTCCTTGTAGTTCCAAGCGAAGCAATCTCGGTACTCCATTAAGAAGCTTCGATAGTCCTCTCGCTCCTCTTCCGCCAGCGTGGCACTAACAAAAGTGGGGTGTGGGTCATCCTCTGTTCTAAGGTTGACTTGGACGAGCTTGTCGATGGTAGGCTGTCCCCGTCTTCTAGCTCTTGTGGTGCTGTCATGGAGCCGAGTTCCTCCACGTCACTTGGCTCGCCGTTGACGGAGTGTTGTTGATGAAGAATGTTATGCGAGATGTCAGTGTTGTCCCCCGAAGAGGCAGATGTGGCATGGCAGTTGGCTCATGCTCCACCATTGAGTTCTCATCTTCATCGTCAGGGGTGTCGAGGTTGACGTAGCCAAGCCCAAACTTCGGTTGAGCCTTGCATTTTTGCTTGATGAGGTCCTCTGCTCGTCTCCACCATTCCTCGCATACAGCGGGTGGTGGAGGCATCCTGTTGTTTCACGGAAGAGTGATTCCAACCTTCTCCAGCAAGCGAACCATCTTGGGCTCAGCCTTCATCGTGGATAGCGCCTCTTCTGGATCACTGCAAGGTTGGGGAAACTCAAATATAGAATCACATTGTTTTACCTGTGGAACCTTGTAGAAAATGGTCTGGACTCTGGATCCAGACGAACTGGGGATAGCCCAAACCTCCAATGGAGAAGTCACTGGGATATAGAGTGACGGGGGCTGCACGCCTTGAGCTCCCCTTGCAACTTCCTCCATCTCTTTTATTCTTCTTCTAACCACTCCTTGGGCGGGCGCAGGTTCTTCCTTCGGAGTGTTGCGTGCCCGCAGCGTGATGGTTGATGGTGCATCATTGCTGCCCATTAGCACCCTGGGACCTTCCCAGGCACTGCAGAGCTCCAAGCATTAAACAACCGGGCTCTCGGTGCGCCAAAGTCGATGAAGAAGTGGTAGCCCCATGAGGAGGCATTGCAGCCGACCTCAGCGTGATTAATGTCGACGTCGGGAATCTTGCCTTCGATAGCAATGGGGCTGCTAGGGCAGACTTAGAGGATCCTGTCCCCTGCGAGGGCCGAAGTAGAGCCCCCATCTCCACAAGGGAAGAGGGATTGTAGTCATACCGCACGGTTGAGGACGACCACCTACGCCCTTGGCTCCTGTGGCTCCGAGAGAAGGAGCCCTTTGCGTCGCCGGGTGAACATGGCATGATGAGGCGCTTCATCTCAGCTACTAGCGCAACACCTGGTTTGATTAAGACATCGACCGGATGGTGTCGTTCGCCCTAGCTGCTGGTCGCTGTCTTCGACGGGGAAATAGTACTTCGCATCTGCATGGTGAGACTCCTGTACAGTGTAAGGGAGATGTTGCCAATGACGTGCTATTGTGTGCCGTGGTGTCAAGGAACTTCAGGCACTGGTGAAGAGTGGATGGCATGATGTAGTACTTGTGGATACACGGCCTTCCCAGAAGGGTCGAGTAGGAGGTGTTCGCTTCAATGACGAAGAACCGCACCTTGAAACTGAAAGTGGACACCTGGATCTTCACCGTGATGGCACCCAACGTAGGTTTCCCTTGGTTGTCGAAGCCGCAGATCATCACGTCGGTAGACTCCAAGTCGTCCACTGTGAAAACCGGCCCGTGTCAAACTCCGAAGGGGCAGGATGTTCACGGCGGACCCTGGGTCGATGAGGATTCTGTGAAGATATGCAGCGCCGATGTTATCTTCCATGTAAAGTGGCCGGTTGTGGTCATCATCATCTATGAGCTTGGCCTCCTCGTCGAACGTGATCTCGTTCATGAACAAGGGGTTGGAGAAGAGACGATGTTTTGCCATGGACACCTCGTAGAGTTCTGGAGCTTGAAGCGCCTTGATAAGGGCCTCGTGAAGGTCAGGCACCATCATGAGTGCGTCATGCACACTCAAAAGTGCAGGGATCCGCTTGAGGTGGGCGATGATGTTGTAGTCGACGTCGTGTAACTTCATCTTTCTTGGATTTGATCTTCAAGTTCTTCCACCTGCAAAGGCGCCTCTTTCGGGGCAGCCGGCTTGTGCACCCTTGTTGACTTGATCTTCGGTGGTTCAGGTAGAACCTTGCCTCCACGCAGGTTCATGTTCACCTCTTCCGCTTGCACTTCCTTCATTGTGCCTTCAGCGTTGAGCACCTCTTGCTCTTCGGGAATAAACATGTCTTCTGAATCAGAGCTAGGCGTGTCACCATAGTTGAGGATGACATTGTAACTCTCGACGTTTGATGATTGGGATGAGCTAGCTCCTTCTTGGGCTTCCTCCATCTCCTTCGTTGGTGCTTGCCCCCAACCGTGTGGCAGGAACTGCGCCAAAGTGAGCAGCACACGTCCTGTCGAGGGAATGACCCGTCTCCCTCCGACATAGGGATGAATCTTGGTGGAGGACGATGTTGACTTGGATCAACTCGCCTTAGAATTTGTGGGGCAGCACGTACCGACAGAGTTGGGTGAGGAGGTCGGGGTGGAAGGTTCCTTGGGTACGGCCTTTGACAGACCATGCTCCAAGGCTCCTCCTTACGGATGGCTGGGGTCACCTCCTGGTGGAGAGGAGGTGTTTGCGTCGTGGCGAGGACGAGGTTGGATAGCTGGTCCTCAACTTGCGTGAGCGGCACCCATGTTTCTTCATGCTCCATGTCTTGACTTGGCGAAGAGGATGACGTCACGCTAACCATGTTCACTACGTGGTAGTCTAGGTTGATGGCTTCTAGGTCCAAATTGATTCTCTTCTCGTTAACGGCTCTTTGGAGCCATTCTTTGAAGGTGACATAGTCCTCGATGACATGACACACGTACCTATGATATGGGCAGAACAAAGGATTATCAGTCATCCTCACCTGATCGGGCCTCCGAGGTTCTGGCAGGTTTAAAGCTCGATGCCCCATCAGCTGGTTGAATATGTCCTTGACAAGCTCACGGCAGAAGATGTACTGCTTTTTGAGGAGCTCCTGCATCGACGGGTGTTGTCTTCTGCCTGCCTGTTCACCTCTTGCGCCCAAGACGGGCATAGATCCTTGTGGTGCAGACGAGAAAACCTTGGTGGTGTTTGCTTCTGCTGGCGCCTTTGTCTTGCCGCTGTTGTTGATGGCTTGGATGTCGAGGCGAAGCGCTTGGCGGGGTCGAATGCGCTGGCATTCTTGTAGAGCTCCATTATCTGCGGTGATTTCTTGAACTCAAGTTTCGTGGCTGCTACCGCCGTGCTTAGGGCACTAAAGGTTCTAGGCTCGCGCCGAGAGACCTCAAGTGACCAATGCTGCTGCATCCCATGGACGCACATCTCGATGGCATCCTCAAGGTGCATCTCTCTGGCGAGATGCACGTAACTGTTGTGGAAACGGATGATGTAGTCATCGATGGACTCGTCTCATCGTTGTCGAACTGTCCTTCTTCATGGCGACAAAGTGCTTCTTAAAAACCTCCTTCATGCCTGCCCAACTTCTGATGGATCCAACCGGTAAACAGCTGTACCAATGGAAGGTGGGGCCAGTTAACGACCTTGAGAACTAGTGAAGAAGAAGTGAAGAGCTGTTCGCCGTGTCGCCGCATGCCGCCTCGAAGTATGCCAAGTGCTCCCTTGCATCACCAGTCCCATCAAATTGATGGAACTTCGGTGGGTGCCACCCTGCGGGGAATGCCACCAAGTCGTGCCACGCCTTGTAAGGCTTCTCCAGCTCGCTCTCTGAGGTGCGAGGGGCTTGACCTATTGACATTTGCTTCAGCTTCTTGGCCACCATGTCTTCGACGATGTCGTGGTAGTCCTTCAACATGCTCGCATGTGGCGCCGCGTTGGCAGAAACCAGCGGGGCTAACCCATGGCTGAGCATGCATGCGGTGGTCTTGGCGTTGACGCACGTCATTGAGTGGTACCCTTCAATGAGCATCAGCTTGCAGCTCTTCTTCTTGTGGATCCACCATTCGCTGCGGTATACCTCGTGGTGGAGCGCCCTGGTTGTTCATCATGAGCTTGATGAACTGGTCAAGCTTTGATGCCAACTGGTCGATCGTCCGGCGCTGGTCTCGGACCTGTTCCTCTAAGGAAGCTTCATGCACCACTACCACGTTTGCGGCACCGTGTTCCTCGGCGGCAGTGCCACTGTTCACCATACGAACAGGCGCAGTGTGGTGATCTTCAAGACCATCTTCATAGTCTGACAACACAGATGGAGCAAGCTCGTGGTAAGCAGGGGAGTTCGGGTGCCTCTCCAACGAAGGCGAAGAAGACGAGTCGGAGGAGCTTTCTTCGTCGTCGAGGTCGTCTTGCTCTCCATTTCCAACAGACCCATTCGGCACGCTTTGACGTTCGATGGACCTCAGTTGCGTGTTGGCTCCAGGCCGGCTTGCAACTTGTTGTAGTTCGTCGAGATCTTGGGGAAGCCGTGATGTGACGTCGGTGTAGTGACGCGGGGAAATCTGGGTGTTGTGAAGTGCTTCCATCAGTCATCGAGCCTTTCCCCGTCGTCACAGGAAGGCATGGGGCCTTGGATCTTGCTCCTTCTTGCGATGTCGATGAGCTTGTCTTGGGCTCCACCTCGGCACCTTCGAACCATGCGCGAACATGGTCAAGGCGCGGTAGGAAAGCCTTCCGAAAGTCCGCCTTCGGGTTTGGCATGATCTCTTCATCTGAAGGATAGCCAAAACTCCTGGGTGATGCGAGGAGGTCGCCAACCATTACTTGATTCTTGACTAGGCTGCACTACTAGAGTGCCGCACAAGGCAAGGTTCTTCTCGGTTGACTTCTTCTCTCTTTCAGCCTCCTGCTGAAGGTT
Source organism: Stipa capillata (assembly GCA_019208055.1). Taxonomy (NCBI): domain Eukaryota; kingdom Viridiplantae; phylum Streptophyta; class Magnoliopsida; order Poales; family Poaceae; genus Stipa; species Stipa capillata. The sequence goes on from JAGXJF010003060.1 coordinate 50,769, forward strand.
AGCCTCCCCGTCTTGCTCTACCCCTTGAGAAAGAACAAGGGGAGGCTCTGTGGGAAGAGTTACGCTTGGTTGTGGGGCAGCGTTGGCTACAATCCCAGAAGTTGCTTCATTGTTGGAGGAGGTCGTGGGCTCGGCTACTTCGACGCCCTCTATCGGTGTGGCCGTCGGTGCTGGCATCTTTGACCCTCTAATGGGGGTAGCGTCGGGATTGCCTTCACCTGTTCATCATTTTTCTGGACAGGGCCAAAGGGGGTGAAGGTGGAACCGCCGTGTTCCTTTGCTCTGCGCAACTTGCTGAGGGCTTGCGCAGTTTTGGTGCTAAACTGTTGAGTAGGTAATTATACCACTTGTGCTGCTCCAAGTCGGGGGAGATGTGGAAGCTGATCCTATCATTTTCTTGAACGACCCCGCCATCGGGTCGTAAACGTACCTGAGTGTGTCGAAGCACCAAGTCTTCGAGCTCTTGGTACAGAACTCGGCGATTTCTTCGACGCCTCTCACGCTTGTGTTGGTTCTCTGTAGGAGCACCGCAAGCCCTCGATGGCACTGGTGGTGTAGGTAGAAGTGGCAGTGCAGTGCGCCGAGAGGGTGATGTAGTCCTATCCATCGTCACCTACAATTGTGGCCAATCTCCCCGCTTGGGAGGGGATGAAGGTCGTAGTGGAAGTGTTGGCCGTGGAGGATCCCGCGGTCGCCACTCCCGAGCAGAACAGGAGCTCCTCTCACCATCTTGATGTCTTGACCATCGGTTCCAACATGGGGGCATGTTAGGATGCCCTCGTTGGAAGTGTCGGGTTGGCGAAGATTGTCACCGAGGCGCCAAAGTCTGGCGCTCATGTTGAGGACGATGGCTTGGGGCTTGGCGCCTCAACCTGCCCCTGTCTTGCGTTGATGACGTACTTTGCGCCCCTTGATCATGGAGCCGCCTCTGGATATGGTTCATTTGTTCCCAGAGTTGGCGAAACTCTCGCCGCAAGTCCTCTTCACATGGTGCAGGTGCCTCACTTCGAAGGACAAAGAACCTGTTGTTGTTGGGGAGATGCCGCTTGTCGACCGTCGAAGTATGGAGGCATGGCACCCACGTGCCTCGCTGAACGTCGTCAAGGTTGATGGAGACCGTAGGGCCTGGTAGAACGGGCTCCTTGCATGAGCGTCGTTTCCAGAACTTCTTCATGATGGCTCGTCTTACCAACTGTTCACCTTAGACGGCTCGTATGCCCAATCGTCAGGGAACAAGTCATATGGAGGAGTTAACGTGCTCCGGTAAGTGAACACCTTGTCAGCTAGGTCCCTTGCGCCGAGGGACCAATCCTCCTCCGGCACCGTGCTTTGAGCGATGCGAGAGCTTATCTGCTGGTGGAGTAGTTGTATCTTACAATACTTCCTCCTGTAGTTGCGTAGAGGGTGCGGGCTTTCCGACAAACGAGCGTTCATCATGAGCCTCCGTAGGTCGTGGGAGATGGCCTCCAAGCCCTCAAGAAGCTCGACCTCGGTACGCCGCGGTGTTGGTATTGGTGGCTCCGAGTGCAAAGTCAGGGTAGGGGCGTGAAGGGACGCCGCACCTGCCCGCCTGTTGGCGGCCTTAGCGCGAAGGCGTTGAGCCGCCTCCACGTGTGAGAACCCGTATTTTCTAAAAATCTAAACATTAGAGTTAGGAGTTGAATTCATTCATGTCATTCATGCATATTAAATTTGAGTGAAATTTAAAAATTTTCTGGATAAACAATTCACGTATATATGTATATATATAAAAGCAATGCAATCTCAACACATATATATATAAATATCTTAGTCAATCCGAGAAGGCATACATATATCCAACAGTTCCAATATAAATATATATATATATACACATGAGTAACATAACCCAAATCAAAAAGAGAAAAGACATATGCCTAAACAATCCAATTACAAATATAAGGTTCAAAATCAGACTTATAAAAGATCTGAACATTTCAAGGTATGGAAGTTATACAAAAACTTATAAATCAACTAATGTCTTCATTCTTCAACTCCCTTCTCATCTCCAATTTAATTCCTCTTCTTCACCACTCTTTTCCAATTCTCCAATCTTTCTTTAACCTGCATATAAAACAAGAGCAAAATGCTACAAAAGAGAATTGGTTAAGATTAAAATGTTGCATTTCCATTTTGGAATGCATTTGTTTAGGAGGCTAATTTTGTGAATCCAAAGAACTAGTTCTGGATTCAGGTGAGGTTAAAAATTGACCTAGAGTTAATCTTCGAATTAAGGCAACAGGCAACAATCTTTAAAGGCAGCAAGTAATACTTCCGAGGCAACATATCACAAGGCATCAAGCAATGAATCCGAATAGGCAACAAGTGTATAAGCAGCTGATCCCATATAGGCAACAAGGCAATAGATTAAGCCCTAAGTCAATTTTAGTTAAACTAACCTCCATTAGTATTAGGCAACCAATTAAGTTTAAATGAGTTAGGTTTTGCTTTCATGAATTAATCCAGCAAACCTAGGTATTCCAAAATGCTAATCACTTAAAAATTCAATAGCAACCGACAGCCTCAACAATAGGCAACCATTTATTTTATCCTCAACCTGTCCAAGAGGAGTGAATCATGACTTAAGCTGCTGGTGGCAGCAGCAATGCCACCTCAAGCTTGAGAGAAGGATAAGGGTTCATTAGGGGCTGCCATGCAAGCAGCTTACTCACCAAATCAAGAGAGGAGTCACCCATTAGGTGTCAAACCAAGCCATTTTCGGAATTCCAGCACACCAGCCCCCAAACACCTATAAATAGGACCAAAGGAGCTTCATTTTCATCCAACATCACCTCAGAACAGCACCATATGCATAGCAAATAGCTGAGCAGTAAAGCAAGACAGCAAGGAGGAGGAGGCGAAGCCTGAAGAAGCAGGTTTCAGAATTTCCACAAGACAAGCTTCAGCTGTCAAAGGTAGAAAGAGTGAAGATAGAGAATTTTTAGCAAAAGAAAAGAAGTACTTAAACTCTGCAGAAATAATCTGCGTTAGGTTAAAAGAACCAATTCTCTAGATCAAGTAAAAGTAATATGTTCTTTTCAGTTTTAAAGAAATAAGCTAAGCTCAGAAGTAGTATCTGTTCTTTAAGTAGATAAGGAAAATGTAGTGATCTGTTCTTATCAGTGAGATTAGATAAGAAAGAATTATAAGATGAGAGGAGAAAGACTAAGAAAAAGTGTAGGACTTGTTCTTATCCTTCGAAATCAAAAGACTCATCATATAGACCTCTCTAAAAACAAGATAGCATCTGTTCTTATCAGTTTAAATGAACTGATACCATTTTATGCAAAAAGAAAGAAGTAAACAGCTAACAAAAAATTAAGCATAGTATTCATCCACTCTAATGTCAGGTAGAACCTTGACCATAAGCAAGCTAAGAATCGAAGGATAATACTTGATTCTTATTAATTAGATGACTGAAATAGATGTATATAACATGCAGGAACCAGAAAAATGGTTAGATCAGTGTATATTCTTGTTTAGCTACAGTATTTTGCCCAAACTTAGTTCTTAAATTGGAGCACAACAAAGTGGAAAATGCATAGGGACTAAGATCAAATCGAGCATTTGTTCGGTCAGCTTAAGTAAGCTAATGCAAGGATATGAGGGCAAAGCAAATCATCTAAATAGTCAAGAGTGTCAATCACAGTATAACAGTGGGAATAAAAATCTCCTAATACATGAACCTAAGGCAGAACAGTGTAGTACCATGCTCTTATCAGTTTTAACAACAGATTAAAACTTATAAACAACTAAATAAGATCAAAGAAAGCGTATGATCATCAACCTTGTAAACTGATACGCATGAGCACATAATCATAGCAAATTGGTGCCACTAATAATTTAAATAATCAGTACACAATAATCAGAGTAATCGGACAACCAAGCATCAATCGGGCCAGATTAAAAGAAAACTCTAAAACAATTAGAGATTTGAGGAGAAGTTGGGAAAGACTTACCGGGGGAGAGGAAACCGAAATGATTTAGAGCAAGAACCCTAGAAATTAGGGATTCGGGTAGGAGAGAAGTAGGGAGAAGGAACTCAACTGTGAAGGGGTAAAAGAAGCTCACCAGAGGCGGCGCGCCACCGCGGTTGCGGTGCGGCCAAACCACCGCCGTCCATCGGTGGCGGCCGAAGCGGAGCAAGGGCGGCAGGTCCAAGCAGTCGGGCTGGAGAGGAGATGACCGAGGCGCGCGAGGAGGCGGTGAAGCCAGGTGAAGCGGCGGAGCAGAGGAGAGGCCGGCGACGAGGCCGTGAGGGAGTCGGCGGCAGAGGAGGTGAGTAGAGGGAGAGGTGATTTGGGCAGGAGCTTGAGGGCCAGTCGGGGTGCATGGGGGATTTAGGGATTTGGGGAATTCGGGTGAGGAAGAGAGTGAGGGCAAGGGGGGCGGCGGCGTGATAGGAAAAAGAAAGGGCAGCCAGGTTTAATTAGGGTTAACCGAGCGGGCCAAATGGGCCGGGTTTAGGGCTGAGAGGGTCTTGGACAAAAATAGGGCCTCGGCCAAACTATATAAGGGTAGCATTTTTTTTATTATTATTATTCTCTTTTCCTTTGTTAATTGGAAATGCTCCATAATTTTAAAATGTCATATCATATGTATCCAAATCAATCTGAAAATACCAAACCCCACTTTTATTTGTTTTCTTTCTCTTTAATGTTAGGAATTTTCTTCTGAAACTAAACCTAACAAAAGATATACACTTCAACTTAAATTGAATGAAACCTGATTCAACTAAAGTGATTTCTGAAAACTCTTTAATCCAAATAATGGGTATATAGATATATATACCTATCCTTTTAAAGAAAACCTAAAATACTTTTTATAATTTGCTACAAATTCAGAATTCAAGATTTCCTTATAAATAACTTTGAAATTTTACCAAATTCAATTGTTTAATATCTACACCACACCGCGAAGTTATTAATAGTAAATTCTATAAATTCAAAAGATAGAGCAGATAAAAAAATCAAGAAAGTTATAATAGATATCATCTATTGCATTGTCTTCGACAAGATAGTCCACATCAGTAATCTGTAAATCAACCTCATCAGCATAAGCATGCATACCTGCATATGCAATTGCTATCTTCGGAAATAGTCCTTATCGGACGATTATTCCACTTCAGATCCCGAAGTTCTGCCGATTTCGTCCGAAGGGACATCTCACTTCACCTCTTATCCATCTCAAGGCAAGTTCATTTCTTGTTCATGTTGAAGATTATTTCTACCACTTATATGCAATTCTTTCTTCTTATCACGTATGATAATTAATAAATGGACTGCATTATGATTCGTTGAATCATATATTGGTGGGCAGTGGAACCCCGGTTTGGAACTTGTGGGGTGGTCAGGGTTCCATTGCATATGGTATCATCATAAGGTTAATAACAAATGTCAGTTGGCATTCTTACACTGTAAAGATAGCGTTAACCACAAGACCTGTTATGGGACAGGCGAGTCAAGTAGTACCTTCTTAGTGCATATCTCCCAGGAACGTATGTAAAGTAACGCCTGGGGAAGCGTTATGTCCCTCGCCCAGGGGAGCGATAAACCCTGAATTTACGCTTTGGGAGGCGTTATGTCCCTGAGATATACAGAAAAGTACGCTATAATGACGAGGTGGGTAGTTGGTGCTGGACCAACTACATAAGGGGAGATATTGCAAAAGGGAAGGATGAAAATGACTCGGAACCTTAGACCTGGCCACGCACCGATGGGAGTGTGATGGGTCTCGTACCCGGCTATAGGCTAAGTACCACTTGTGGGTAAAGTAGCGCACCTCTGCAGAGTGTATTGAAGTGTGGCATTGTCACTCCCTGTTCTGGGTATGAACTGCGATCGTGGCGGGAAAGGAACCATCGGAGGTTCTAACGACCCGTGAAGCCTTCTAAACATAGCTAAATTAAAATTGACTTCTATCCAGGAACGATATTGGATCATGCATATCCTTTGAGGACTTTGTCCTAGTAGAAATAGTCATTCAAACACCTTTTGCTATTATGAACTTGTTGAGTACCTTCTGTACTCATCCCCTACATAAATCTTCCCTTTGTTAGACTCTGAACCATTAGAGGTTGGGTATGAGGAAGTTGAAGTCCAAGAAGGGAAGGAGGAGCCGGACCTGACAGGAGGGATCTAAGGAGTCGACTACTACATCAACTATGGAGAGCAAGACGGGGCAGAACTAAAGCAAGAGTAGTTTAGTTTAGTAGAAGAATAAAATCTCAGTTATACTTTTTCTGCAATTTAATCTTTAGTTCTATATTTCTGTTGATATTTTCAGTTGAACTTATCTTATTGTATTTCTGTAATAACTTCTGTATATTTTGGAGTCTGTAATATATATAGTTGTTGGACCATCAATGCTTCTGTTGTACATTCTGATGGATGTAACATAATGAGATGGGATTTTGTTATATTATATCAAAGACTGGCACACTACACCATGCAGTGGTGTGCAGGGTCGCTTCACCACGTCTCCTTTGATGCCCGCCCTTGTTGACTCCTTCAACAGGGCACGAGCCTCAAGCATTAGCTCGCGGCGCTCTTTCTTCACCTTGGCGGCTGCCCGCTTTTGCGCCTTCTTGGACTGCACAGCTTGGAACTGTGCAGGCTCCTGGGCTTGGTGCATGTAGATCTTGGCGCCAAGCTCGATGACAACCATGGGTGGCAATGATCCAAACTGGCTTACCACGGGCTCCAAGTTGCTGCCGTGGGAGAATCCACCTACATGAAAGGGATTCTTGATCAGCGGAGCTCCTCGCCGATGCCTTGTCATGCAGCATGTTGTGCAGATTGGGAGACGGGCGAAGACGATTCTGACGACCACAGTGAAGCAGAGATGGGAGGAGAACCAGGTCCCACTGGGTGTGCCAATTTGTTTGACACGAGAAAAAAAAATCTACCCCAGGACAAGGGAAGAGGGGAAATGTACTCCTCTCATGCGCCGGGGAAAAAGAAAAGTATGCGGGCGTGCCAGTGCACCGTAGTACACGAAGAGAAGTGGTAGGGAAACATGTATTTCATTAATCTCGTTGGAGAAACAAAATTACAAGATCCCAATAATAAAATGAGGTCCGTGGCCTACTAGCGCGGCCTGCCTGACTGTGGCGATGTGCGATCTCCTGGTTCCCGGGGCCTCGGAAGGCTCCCAGTTAATTACTCCCGCGGGTTGCACCGCGAGACACCTCCGATTAAGCCATGTGGTCGTCTTCGTCGTCTTCGCTTTGCGTTCTCCATGCATGATGATGGTGGTGGTGTGTGTGTGGGTGGCGGTAGAGCCCGTGTCCTCGTCGGTACATGCGCCGCTCAAGACGTGGCTTTTGCACTAGCCACGCCCGCCCTCGCCGTCGGGCCTCATCGGTCTTGGCAGTGTTGATGTAACTGGGGTTGGAGTAGCAGGGTCCTGCTTGGCTTGGACTTCTCGACGACCTAATGGCCTCTTCAGGGTATGCAAGGGGTACACTTCGCGGAAGTATTTTTTGGTGAAGACCGGCATCGGTGTAAAACCAATGCACGCTCACATCGGCATGGCCGGTGTGGTTGATGCCTCGTCTCGACTGGACGCCGAGTCTACGATAGTCTGTCTAGGCAAGGGCGCCGCCTCACGGGTTTGTGAAGAGATGGCGTCGTAGAGGCCGCGTCGCCTCCGGCGGGTACTACGCCAAAGGGGTGACCTGTACGCCGGCGACGAAGAAGCCAAGGCGTGGGGAGGCTGTTTTGTTTGCCAGCGAGTATGACCTGCACGCCGGTGACCTGTACACCGTTGTGGGTGCACCTCATCTCGGCCGGACACCAAGTCTATGGCAGTCTATTTAGTCAAGGACGCCGCCCCGCAGATTGGTGGAGGTAAGAGTCACGTCGCCTCAGGCAAGTACTATGCCAGCGAATACGCCAACGCCCTGTATGCCAGGGACCTGTACGCCGGTGACCTGTTGATCAGTAACCTGTTCATCGGTGACCTGTGCGCCGAGGACCTGTACGCCAATGACAGGTACACCGACATGGTAAAGCACAGGAGGAGCTAGCAGCGGGCTGCGTCGTTGGCGAGCTCCGGCCGCACCCGAGTCGTCTCCAATCAGGAGCAAGACATGCGAAGACGATGGGCTTCATGTAGACAAGCTCCGACGACGTGATGACGCCCGCACCTGTAGAACAAAAATACGCGCACATGGCCGAGGCATGCACATGCGTCTGCCATCTCCAGCTTGAACGAGCGCCCGAGCGAGGTCTGCTCCGGCATGGGGTAGGCGTGGCGACGAGGTTCCCCTGCCCGATGGCGTTGTCTCTGGCGGCAGCCGGATCACGCCGACGTTGTCTCTGGCGGCAGTTGCGTGCTCTCTGCCTAGTGCATGCTAGATGCGAGGGAGAGAGAGAGAGGAGGGAGAAGAGCTAGACGGCAGCTTTACCATCCAGGAAGGAAAGCTTCGCTTCCATGTCGTGGCCGGCTTCTCCTTCTTCTTGCTCCCTATACGCCCTTGTGCTGGAGAAGTTCTTGGCCGCTTGGACGAGACAGCCTCCGGTGTTCCTGCGTGAGGTTCCGGCCGGCCCTGCGTACGTCTCCTCTCCTGGCCAGATGCGATTTATGTTCATCTCCTGCATATTGGTGTTGTACCTGGCAAGATGCAATCTGAGCCCCCAGAGCGGATGGCCTTGGTGCCTTTATATAGGCCGTGGGCAGGCTGGTTGGATGACGATGTCTACGCGAATCTCAGCGGTGGTTGCACCGGATCGTATCCACCAGGCCGCTGTACGCATTGCTTGCCCAGAAAGTTTGAATGTCGTTTGAATTTTCATTGGCAATGACCTTATCTCTGGTGCTTCTAGAATCCGTGTGTCGTAGCTGGTACAAAATGTCCTGCACGTACGTCACGCCTGAAAAATAAAAAAACTCACGTACATACCTGGAAAAGCTTGAGTCCGTTCAAAAATGCAATGCGTCGTGTTTATCTCTTGGATTGTTCCAGCTTGTGGCTATGCGTGGGTATTCGGGTACGTATGCGTATGTAGGTGCGGGTATTCGGGTACGTACACGTACGAATCCGTCGGCCACACAAGTCCTGATGCATGCATGCACTAGTACGCAACCTTGCCATGCACGTACAAAGCCAATCTAGTACAATGCATGCACTAATGTGTACGTATGAGCACATGTGTGTACATGCTCCCTGATCAAACTTACCTCTGTATAACCTGTATTAAAATTCATCAAAAATCCCAAAATAATTATTTCAGGTTAGTCATGCACAAATACTCGTCGAACATCATCTTCTATTCTCAATCATACAAGCATACAAACCGAATACACATATACTATCTCGCAACCATACAAGCTCTCAAATACACTAGCAAAAAAAATAAATTTACCTTCCATCGCCGGGCTGCCGGTTGAGGGTGGGTTGCCGGCCGGAGTTGGTGGCAGACTGGAAGGTGGAAGAGGGGCTCGGGCTAGATGACCGGTTGAGGCTGCCGACGACGACAGAGGTTGGCGGTGACGCTGGAGCTCTGGATCTGGACGGCGGAGGTGGTGGCTTTGGGCCGGCGTTGGCGTATGGGGAGATCGGTGGGAGGAGGGCTCCGGATTTGGAAGGAGGAGGAGGGCGGGCCGCTCGTTGCGATGGCGGCATTTTGCGGTGGTTGTAGGAGGTTGCGGCTGGGGTGGCCCGTTGCGGCAGCAATGGAGGCGAGGGCGGGGAAAAGGAGGGCGGCGGGACCGGGGGCGAGAGTGAGGGCGGGGGAAGAGGATGGTGGCGGTTGGCGGTGGTAGGCAAAGAGGACCAAGGTGAGAGCGACGACGGCGGGACCGGGGAGGAGGCGGCGGGACTGGGGGAGAGCGACGGCAGGGGAAGAGGATGGCGGCGGCTGGCGGCGGGGGAGGAGGACCAGGGGCGAGAGAGGGGCGGGCGGGGGCTTCTCGGGGTGTGAGGGGCGAGGAGCGAGAGGCGAGGGGTGAGGGGTGAGGGGTGAGGGGTGAGGGCACGGTGGCAGAGTCCGATAATTACTAAATGAAGTTAGAGGGCATTTTCAAATCCTCTGAGACCAGAAGCTCGGGAAGCCCCGAGTTCACAGCTTCCTAGCACCAATGCAATTTTGGAGAGCTCATTTCAGCTGGTTTCTCTTCTTTTCGGCTTATAGCTTCCTAGGGCCATAAGCCTGTCCAAAAGCTGAAAAGAAGGGGGCCTAAAACATGTTCAAAGAATGCTTAAGGGGAGAGAGAGAGAGAGGTGAAAGAACATAGGATACAGAAAACAAAGCTAATCGACAGATGGGCCCTACTGACTAGGACGCTATGCGGCCACGGTCAACACGCCACATAAGCGGTCATCACCAACCTAGCACATCTTGGATTATAATAGACCTCTTTATAGAGTTTGGAGAGGCAAACGTGTATTTGAGAGTAGGAGAACTAAACTGAGTATATCATGTAAGTTAAAGGATCACATGTTCCATTTTACTCTTTTTAGAAACCGAAGTGCTTGTTGGGAAGAGCATTTCAGTCAAGGACAATTTGGGCGAGGATCTAAAATATGCTTGTTTTGTGGTCTTGAATCAATTGAGCACCTAGAGTGTATGTGTTGACGACCAAATTTGACAGTACCCCCAAATGGCCCGAATGCATCGGGTAAGGTTTACAACGTTACCAAATCGTGGCCCATGCCGAGTGGTTCGCAGCGTCCCCGAGTCCCGAGCACTCGTATCCCGAGTTCTTGTGCTCCGCTATGGTCCCGACCGCAGGAATCCCCAAGTAGAAGATCCCGAGCAACGCTCCCGAGTACCAAGCATTTATAAAATCCGAGTACTGGATCTCGAGTTCTCGTATCCCCGAGTACTCACTCCCAAGCACTCGAGTTCCTGTGTTCCCGAGTGCTCGTGTTCCCGAGCAATGTGGTCTGCAGCACTTCCGAGCACTCGTGTTCCTGAGTACGTGCGTCCCCGAGCACTTGTGTCCTCGAGTACTCGCATACTCGAGCATTTGCGGTCCCGAGTAGGTGGGTCAAGGCACCGAGTCGTTTGTTGTGAAGTCTTTTCTGGTGCCAGGAACCCTAACTTGGGATACAAGGAACAGTAGCTGATCATGGCGTTTAAAGAAAAGTATGAGATTTGGAAAGACTCCCAGTTGATATGGAAGGATAGTTCGTATAAAAGGCGGAGTCCAGATCGTGACGGTTAAGTTGGTCAGATTAGGAAAGACATCTCGTGTGCGAGATGGACTCTTGATTACGGCAGGCAAGATTATTAGATTAGGGAAGCAATCTTTGTTTATATGGAAAGCTATATCATGTACAATACAGAGTTGTATTCCAGCCTTAAGACCGGGCGCACCCTATAAATATGAAGGGTATATGGCCGATTGAAAACAACACACAATCGAAACAATCAATCTATTATCTTTTCATCTACTATTTTCTTCTCATCCTTGTTTTATGCTTTTCGTTTTTCGCTGTTCTTCGTGTTCAACGGTAGGGAACCTCGAAGCTCTAAGGGTAGTCAGGCTAACTTAGAGCAGCCCATAGCCGCCGCACTCCCTGATGGGGTCCCTCCCGGGGGTGTGGGGTTTCGGGTTCCCCAAAGCACTCGCCGGCGTGTCTTGCGTATCGCGCTCCCGGCAAGTCTCCGCCGGCTCCGTGTCCTGCGCATCGCACTCGGCGTCGGGGGTACACGGTGACGTGTTCATGTGTGAACACACTTTTTGGCGACTCCGCTGGGGACAAAATCATCATGTCTAACAATCAGATCCCACAACTCGGCGAGATCAGCACCGATAACATCATCAAGCCAGGCTACGATGAACTATCGGAGGAACATCGCCAAGCTTTCGAAGCATATAAGAAGAAGTGAGAGGAGGAAGATCTGCAGGCGTTCCTCGCCAACTTCAAGAAAGATCGTCAAGGAAACGTTACTCCAGTTGGAGAAATCAAGCTCCCTCTTCTACACGGCAAGAAGGCTCAGACCCCGGTAAGTAGCACATTTTCTCCAGAACAGATAGCCGAAATACAGAGTTATATTTCGGAGAGCAATATCCTTGTTTACAATTCGTTCATGGAAAACAAAAACGCTAAGGGGAACACGGGTCCATCATCTAGTGGTAATGCTGGTACGACTGCGGGTGTGGTAAACCCTGACCCGACTTCGGTAGTAGATTCATCGGCGCTTCCCGTGCCATTGAATTTACGTCCTAGCCAAACCGGCCAACTCGTAGCTCTACCCGCAAGCCCTAGTCCGATCATGAGTGTACCCGATTGGGCGGTAGCGCCGAACCAGAGCCTGATTGCACCACCCATGAGCACGAGCATGATTAGGCCAATGCCGAGTCACAACTCGGCGTATGTGTCACAAGTCGCGCCCATAACCAGCCATCATGTTGCTCCCACACCGACTTCGTCCACCTCAGACGAAATTTTAGCCAAGCTCAAGGAGGACGTAGAGAAGATGTTCTTAGAGTCCTTCGGACTCGAGCCGAAGTTTAGAAGTCGGCTGTACCAAAAACCGTATCCCGACTACTTTGATGCAATCATATACCCTCCGGGTTACAAAGTTCCCGACTTTGCTAAGTTTAGCGGTGAGGGAACAAAGACTACATGGGAGCATGTCAGTCAGTACCTAGCACAGTTAGGAGAAGTGAACTCCATAAACGAGTTGAAGGTACGTTTATTTCCTTTATCTTTAACTGGCACCGCATTCTCATGGTTTTCTGCTTTACCGCCTAGCTCTATACTTTTATGATCACAGTTAGAACAAAAATTCCATGATCATTTTTATAGTGGTGACAATGAGCTCAAGTTGTCACATCTTACATCGATTAGACAAAAACATGATGAATCGGTCACCGATTATGTCAAAAGGTTTAGGGATGTAAAAAGCTGATGTTATAGCTTGGTGATAACCGAAAGAGACTTAGCCGACCTGGTGCTTGCCGGCTTAAGAACTCACATTAGAGAATGACTAGAAGGTTATGAAGTCTTGAGTGTCAACCAAGTTTTGCAAAAAGCTTTGGCTCAGGAGAGCCGAAGCATAGAGTTCAAGGAAGTCCACAGATCTAAACCTGATCATCCCAAGATGCACATGGTGGAATATAATAGTAACAGTTTGGGCGATGAGGGTAATGTGTATACCACCGAGTTCGTCTGGTCTTCCAAAGCCAAACCATATACTTGTGATGCTCTCAAGCTGACTCGCAAGAATCGTGAAGAAGAGGTGAAATTTGCCTTTGATATAGCTAAGTGTGATAAGATATTTGATTCTTTACTGCAAGACAGGGTCATTAGAATATCTCATTCCTTACCGCCGTTTGAAGAGCTAAAACAACGAGCTTATTGCAAGTATCACAACTCTTTCTCTCATGCGACTAATGATTGTAATGTTTTTCGGCGACAGATACAATCGGCTATTAATGATGGACGATTGAATTTTGCCGAAATGCAAGTCGACAAGCAGCCCTTCCCAATGAACGTTATGGGTTTGGAGGGGAAGAAGGTATTAATTCAGCCCGACATAGCCGAATCAGCTAACAAAGATAAGGTAGTCATTGGTGAACCTAGGAAGAAGGAAGTCGACAAGGTCCCGGGAAGAGAAGTCGTACTCGAGAAACAAACTGATGGCAAAGAAACGTTGAAAATCACTATCAGAAATCATGCCCTCGGGGGGCAATCCCGAGTACAAGAGGACACCCATACCAGTGCACTCGGGGGGCAACCGCAGACGCCAGAGAGTACCCGGACCAAGTTCATCAAACCCAAGAGTCCGAAAGTCGGCAAGTGGAAGACAAATGAAGCCGGAGTACAAGATAAACGAGTAAAGCCGACTTTCGATATGTTGCTGACCTTTCAAACAACCGGCCAGAAGATTCAATCCCAAGATGTATGACCAGATCAAAGAAGAGATCGGTCGATTGCTTAAAGCTAATTTTATTAGACCTTGCAGGTATGCCGACTGGATCTCTAACATTGTGCCCGTAGAAAAGAAAGGGTCCGGCAAGTTGAGGGTGTGCATCGACTTCAGAGACTTGAACAGAGCCTCACCCAAAGATGAATACCCTATGCCTATAGCCGATATGCTTATTAATAATGCTTCTGGACACGAGGTCATCAGCTTTCTCGACGGTAACGCGGGGTACAATCAAATCTTCATGGCTGAAGAGGACATGTCCAAAATGGCCTTCCGTTGCCCCGGGTTCCTTGGCTTATTCAAGTGGACAGTGATGACCTTCGAGTTGAAGAACGCCGGAGCCACGTATCAAAGGGCCATGAATTTAATCTTCCATGATCTACTCGGCGTCATACTAGAGGTCTATATTGATGACATTGTTGTCAAGTCGGATGCCTTTGAATCTCATCTGGCTGACTTGCGCTTAGCTTTTGAGAGGATGAAGAGGTATGGCTTGAAGATGAATCCTTTGAAGTGTGCTTTTGGCTTATCGGCTGGGAAGTTCTTAGGCTTCATCATACATCAGCATGGCGTAGAGATTGACCCTAAAAAGATAGAAGCAATTCAGAAGTTACAAGCTCCGACATGCAAAAGGGACATGCAACGATTCCTTGGCAAAGTCAATTATCTAGGGAGATTCATAGCCAACTTGTCGAGAAAGGTCAACGCGTTCGCCCCTATCCTTCGGTTGAAGAATGACGTTGATTTTACTTAGGGGGTAAAGCAGCAAGAGACGTTCGAGTTGATCAAAGGCTATTTATCTACCCCTCCAGTATTGAAGGCGCCCAGGCATGGGGAACCCTTCCGACTTTACATCGCAGCAGAGGAAGGCATCATTGGAGCCGTGTTAACCCAAGAAACCAAAGGAAAAGAACATGCTATCACTTACTTGAGTCGGTGACAACTCGATGCCGAGACAAGGTACTCTTTCGTTGAGAAATTATGCTTATGCCTATATTATGCTTGCATGAAGTCGAGACACTACTTGCTGTCTAGTGCTTGCACCGTAGCTTGTCAAACCGATGTCATCAAGTATATGCTGCATAGGCCAATTCTCAGTGGTAGAGTTGGCAAGTGGGCTTATGCTCTGATCGAGTACGATTTGGCTTATGAACCCTTTAAGTCTATGAGGGGCCAAATCGTTGCTAATTTTATTACTGAACATCGGGTTGACGACAAACATAGCATTGATGTTGATCTTATCTCTTTAGTGCCATGGAAATTGTACTTTGATGGTTCAGTTTGTAGCAATGGCCAGGGTGTCGGTGTTGTTTACATATCTCCATATAGTGCTACTCACGAAGCCTCATGCCGCTTAGAATATTTTTGCACAAATAATCAAGCTGAGTACGAAGCACTGCTATTCGGCTTAGAGCTTTTAATTGTCATAGGTGCCACACATATTGAGGCCTTCGGTGATTCGTTATTAGTAGTCCAACAAGTATCCAAGGTTTATCAATGTCTTGACGGATCACTTAATATTTATCTCGATAAATGTCTAGATCTAATCTCTACCTTGGATTATTTTACCATTACTCATATACCTAGACAAGAAAATTGGGTTGCAAACGAGTTGGCACAACAAGCATCCGGCTACCATGTTAATCGTGGTGTCTTTCATATTTCTCAAGAGCCAATGCTTGGGCCCGACTTGGTAGGAAAGGCCGAGTCGGAGCTCGCCGACTCGGTCGCCAGTGAAAAACCGAGTGTGGATAACAAAGGAGACTGGAGGAAGTCGATCATTGATTACTTGCAAGATCCGAGTAAGAGGGTGGACTGAAGTGTTCGGCGGATGGCTTTCAAATACATTTTGATCGATGATGATCTTTATCGCCGAACGGTCGACGGAGTTCTTTTGAAATGCTTGGATGAGGACCAAGCAAGAGTTGCAATGGGAGAGGTACATGAAGGCATTTGTGGCATCCATCAGTCGGCGCACAAGACGAAATGGTTATTGCGTCGTGCGGGGTTCTATTGGCCGACTATGATCAATGATTGCTTCAGGTATTACAGGGGGTGTGAAGGCTGCCAGAAGTTTGGTGACATTCAACTCGCTCCTGCTGCCACGTTACATCCTATTATCAAGCCGTGGCCATTCAGAGGTTGGGGATTAGACTTCATTAGACAAATCTATCCTTCTTCCTCAAAGGGGCATCGGTTCGTGTTGGTGGCAACTGATTATTTCACCAAGTGATCCGAAGCAGTACCTCTCAAGAATATGACACATGTGGAGGTAATTCGATTCGTAAC
This sequence comes from Stipa capillata, assembly GCA_019208055.1. Classification (NCBI taxonomy): domain Eukaryota; kingdom Viridiplantae; phylum Streptophyta; class Magnoliopsida; order Poales; family Poaceae; genus Stipa; species Stipa capillata. Next base: position 66,962 of record JAGXJF010003060.1, read on the forward strand.
CGAGCACATTATGCATAGGTTCGGCATCCCTCAAACTCTGACTACGGATCAAGGTACCTCATTTATGGCGGGACAAGTAAAGGAGTTTGCCGAGTCTTATAAAATAAAGTTGCTCAATTCCTCTCCGTATTATGCCCAAGCCAATGGGCAAGCCGAGTCCAGCAATAAGGTGTTGATCAAGCTTATCAAGAAGAAGATTGAAGATAATCCGAGGAGATGGCACGAGGTGTTGTCCAAGGCGTTATGGGCACATAGAATTTCAAGACACAGTGCTACAAAGGTGACTCCCTATGAACTCGTGTATGGACAAGAGGCCGTTTTACCCGTAGAGGTAAATCTGAGTGCTTTAAGATTAGCCAAACAGAATGACTTATCGGCGGTTGACTTTTATAATTTGATGATGGATAGTCTTGATGAAGTCGCCGATAAGTATTTGGTTGCTTCAAAGGCCACAGAAAGGGACAAGTTAAGAGTAGCCAGGGCATACAACAAAAAAGTCAAGTTGAAGAGCTTTCAAATCGGCGATTTAGTATGGAAGGTAATCCTACCAGTCGGCTCGAAGGATAACAAGTTTGGTAAATGGTCGCCGAGTTGGGAAGGCCCTTTTAGAGTTGCAAGGGTGGTTTCTGGAAATTCGTATCTGGTGGAATCCGTGCAGGGTACTTTATTACCACGAGCTCTCAACGGCAAGTATTTGAAGAAGTTCCACCCGAGCGTGTGGCAAGAAGCATACCAGGTGTCGCGGCCGATATGTCATATCGTCCTAAGAAAAAGAAATGGCCGATGAGGTGATTCGCATCGTCCTAAGAAAAAGAAATGGCCGATGAGGTGATTCGCATCGTCCTAAGGACATGTCTTGTTATTTTCGGTAAAAATACATCTTTATATCGAAAACAGGGGGGCATGTGTTGACAACCAAATTTGGCAGTACCCCCAAATGGCCCGAATGCATCGGGTAAGGTTTACAACGTTACCAAATCGTGGCCCATGCCGAGTGGTTCGCAGCGTCCCCGAGTCCCGAGCACTCGTATCCCGAGTTCTTGTGCTCCGCTATGGTCCCGACCGCAGGAATTCCCAAGCAGAAGATCCTGAGCAACGCTCCCGAGTACCAAGCATTTATAAAATCCGAGTACTGGATCTCGAGTTTTATGCTTTTCGTTTTTCGCTGTTCTTCGTGTTCAACGGCAGCGAACCTCGAAGCTCTAAGGGCGGTCAGGCTGACTTAGAGCAGCCCATAGCCGCCGCACTCCCTGACGGGGTCCCTCCCGGGGGTGTGGGGTTTCGGGTTCCCAAAAGCACTCGCCGGCGTGTCTTGCGTATCACGCTCCCGGCAAGTCTCCGCCGGCTCCGTGTCCTGCGCATCGCGCTCGGCGTCGGGGGTACACGGTGACGTGTTCGTGTGCGAATAGTATGATTAAATGTTCCTTCGGTATTTGCAGTAGGCCTAACTATGTCTAGGAGCTAAGCAATGCATGGTTACTTATGGAGCTTCCTAGGATATTAGCCGTTAAGGCAAAGTAATGACTTCAACAGATCTCAAGGTCGGGCCCCCATGGTGCGACCCACTAGCAACGCTGATGGTGCAGCAGCGATGATCATCACATAGTCTTAGGCCCCGTAACGTCTGTAGGATAGCAGTAGTATACTCATAGTATTGCTATGGTGGCCGGTGATCCTGTGTAAGACCGGAGGTGAAGTCGTGTTACTCTTTGTGTTCGTTGCTCCATAAGTTGCTTCGTACTATAAGCGTGGTTCAGGGGTGTAGTTTGTTTTCATAATTTCGATTTCTTCATGAACTTGGGGGGCTATGCCCTGCATCCAAAAATAATCATCCTCACATTTACGCTATTTTTCAATTTACAATCTATGTAGTGTTTCTGAGCTAAACTTCCCTATTTTAAATATTAGCACCAAAATTCTTCTTTGAGACTTTGAAAGCACATCATCTTAGACTTGAGCAAACATAGCCAAACCCATGCGTAGGCTCAAGCCTGGCGGCCTAATAGCCTTATGGCCTAAGCCCCCAGAAATGTTATGGCCCAAACTACACCGGGCTGACACAATAATTTCCGCCTAGCGGTGGTGTTTTTATTGCAAGGTTAGCCTCGCGTAAGTCTAAGGTCCTGTTTAATTTGGCATAATAGATGAGTTAAAAACCTAATTCATCAAACAATTTTAGATTTTATGAGGTTAACTTAATTCAACCAGAGTCTTCAATTCTTTGAATTAAACTAACTCATTAAAAAGGTAAAATAACTTAAACCAACACAATTATCTCTCTTAAATTCATTTTTTCTACTGTTAACCCAGCTAAACCACCTAATCAATCACGTAAGTTGCCAAACACAAAATTAAGATTAAGCTAACCTAACTAGGTTAAGATTAGCTAACCTAGTTATCTCAACCTCAAGCCAAACACAACCTATGTGAGGCCATCTAGGATTACGTCAAGTATCAGCTCCTCGCTCCGCCTCCTCCCTGTTCTTCTTCCCCACTTTTCATTAACAAATTAGAATTTGGATTGAGCAAATCCAAATTGAAAATTCAGAACTTTGGATTAGATATATTTGAACTCCATTTTTTCTTGAAAACTTTGGAACCAAATCGCGAGAAAAAATGTGGGAATAAAAATAAATAAAACCTAGGATTTTGTCTTACCATGGGTGATCTGGCTAGCGGTGGCGCCACTATCGGAGCCGTGTTCGCCACGTGGAGTGATGGCAAAGAACTCGACGACAACAGGTTCGATGGCAATAACGACAAGCGGGGTGCAAGGCATTTCGCGCGAAAGCTACGAGGCGTAACGACAACAAAAGAAGGCGGATGAGCGTCAAGTCGAATAGCACGGGAGAGAATGTCTTATGGAGAAGACGACTATACTCTTGTTTCCTCCAGGTGTCAAGCAAGGAGTCCACTTGGTGACGACTTGGGGTGCTAACTGTTCGGAGGCGAGGGGAGAGGGGAGAGGAGGGGTGGACATCCAATAGCTTACATTTTAACTGCTGCTCCTCGCAAAAATGGAAAGAAATTGATATGCTTCGTTCTGGTGTACTTGAATTGATGACTTCTCTTGAAATAATGATACTATGTACAAATTGCTTTATTGTTCCTATATTTTTTGTGTGGGTCTGATGCAAACCTTCAACATCTTAGAAACAAGGCTAATAAGATTTATATTGTGGAACAAAGGGAACGTCAGTATTTACCTTTTTTCCCTCTTGAAGGCCGAGCTAAAGTCAAGGAATTTCAGCTCGTTGCAGTCCCTGACTTGTTTCTAGAAATGCAAATTCCACTGTGGACCATATATTTATAAATAAAAATAACAGGTTGAACCAGATTTGGAAGTATCACCGTATTTTATCACATTTAGCAACGAAGAATTCCACAAACTAAGAGGTTGAACCAGATTCAAATCCTGATTTGCACCGTAAAATTTAATACAATGTAGTAAAAATTTTAAATTTGGTTCAACCTGCCATTTTTCACAAATACATTGTCACATTGGAATTTACTATTTTTAAAATAATATTGAATCGCGACATGCTATAGCTGTGCACAAATGGATGACATGGGCCATCTCTTTGTCTTGCCACATGTTAGTTTTTTAACAGTCATAGGACATAGCTACTCAAAAGGTACAAGAATTTCGACATTAAGAGCTAAAGACGACAACTATCATAATTTGTTTTACTTGCCTTTAGTATGGTCTATGGATGAGGTACATGACACGACAGCTATCTCTACCCTTATACAAAATAAAATTTTCAATTATTGTTGCATGGCAGTAGAAACTTCTCACCGGTTGCAATCAGAAGGATGATTCCTGACCAACCATCCCATATCAACCGAATTCAGAGGAAGGCTTCTTGGAGATTTTCCAGATTCAAAATAGGGGGCGAATATATTTTATCGAGTTGGGAATCAAGTTCGGATATAGGAGTATCTATCGATGGGCGATAGAGAGCCATATGATGGAGAATTGGATGGCTTTGTTATCGTCCGTGGAGCATGTTTCATGTGGACATCCATAAATTTTACCGTTGATGATCTTTGAATATCTATTAGTACTACTATAGGGAGAAAACCATACCGACTACACACTGGCTGCAGCTCTACTTTGCTTTGCATGCCGCCTCCTATCTTGCTAGTAGACGGCTTCTTGGGGAACAACTACTATGCAATCCATGTAATCAAACCATGCAATCAAGTGATCTGATGATTGAATAAGTCATAAAAAAATTCAAAAAAAATTGACAACATTGACATAAGATATATCTACCATGTCACAAACTTTCAAATTCAAATTCAATACATACATTGCGAAATCAAAAAGATAAATTTTACTGTGAATAGTTCCCGATGATACTATTCATAACACACATACTATTCACAACAGAATTTGTCTTTTCTGTTTCTTAATGTGTACTTGAATTTGGACTTTAAATTTTTGTGGTATGGTAGATGTATTTTATGTTAATATTGTCAAAAAAAATAAATTTTTCATGACCTTTTTCATCCCTAACTGATAGTTGATTGCATCTATGCACCTAAATCTCAGATTGCACTGTAGTTGCTCCCTACTCTTTCTTGCCCTCCGCTGACATCCAATGGACCAGCCGTCTTATAACCAACCATTGACCATTAACCACCTAACAATCAAAGGTTGAGAAGCTTAACAAACCAGACAAATGTTTGATGGAACTGTCCAACCCTTTCAACAATTGAGGCTAATTCAGTAATCTTAGCTCCCATGGCTAATGGGAGACATATTTTGACTAGAGAGAAATTTTGGCACATGCATACATATAAACCCGAATTCGAAAACACAAAGAAACATCGTACATAGAAGTTTTTTAAAAATTCTCAGAAAATCATGCGTATATATTATAGGATGAAGTATATGCCTGTAAATTTTTGTTAAGAAACATGATTATTTACGACCTGTATGAAAAAAAAGGGCTATTGTACAAGAATGAATAGGAACATGTGAAAAAGCAACCAAATTTATTTTTTCACAAAGATTGCAAATGGTCATAGTTTTTAGGAAAAAGTCAATTTCAAACCATGAACTCTAGTCCTCGGTCCAAGATAAACCCCAAACTTTTAATCCTTGAAATTGAAACCTAATCCTGAAGAAACACATAGCATATCTAGAGCACATAGCCCGACCCCTACGTCGCCCTCCCCAGGGCAACTCGGGGGAACCCTAGCCGCCACCTCCCGGGCCCCTCTCCTCCTGCCTTCCCTCCCTCGCCGCCGTCGGAGGACGCCACCGGGCGAAGCCCGTGCGGGCAGACGGCGGCGGCACGGCCCTCTTTTTCTTTTGCGGCGCGGTGCGGTGGAGCCTGGCGGCCAAGGTGGCAGCCCTGGGTCCTGGTTGTGGCGGTGGTCCCTCTCGGATGGCGCTCCGGCTGGGTTTGGCGGCCGGCGGCCTGGCCGTAGGGGCGGCATGGCGGTCGTGGCGCTCGGCTTGCGGCGTTGTGCTCAGGCCGGCGAGCGGCGGCGTGGCGAGGTGTCTCGGGGCGGCTCCCCCAACGGCTCCTGGCGGGGCGCGTGGGCTTGGCAGCCCGCCCCCGTTTCTTCCCTGGTTGCCCCCTGTCGGTCGTCCTCGGAGGCTGCCCCCTCCCCGCATCCAGATCTAGATCTCCAGGGCCTCGGGCGGCAGCTGGCGACGGGCAGGGCTGGGCCAGGTGAGGTCTCGGAGCCAGCGTGGTTGGGTGCAGTGCGGCTCGCGGGCAGAGGGTTGTGGCGCGGGACAGCGTACGTCCATCGGTGAGCTGCGGCAGGGCTTCGATGATGTGGCGCGTGGCTGCAGGCTACGGTGGGGCGGTGTCCCTGGTTGGCGGCTGCTGGAGCGACGGTGACGACTGGAGATGCGCGCCGTTGGCGAGTGATGTGCATCGCGGACTCTGGTTGGCTTTTCGACGTCTCAATTGGGTGTTCCCGTGTGCCATCCCACTTTGGCGCGGTGAAGTTGGAGCTGCTGTATCGTGGAGGGCGACAAGGGCGGCAACGATGACTCGCGCCGATGGTGCTCCAGTGGGCGGCTCACTATAGTTTCGATGGAGGTCTTGGCTGACGAAAGGTTTGTGGGGTACTTCGCTCTCCAACGAGACAAGTCATCGAAATCAAAGGTGTGTGCGGCGTGCTGCACTCCAGTCACCTCGGCGGTGGGCAATGGGAGGCCGACCTTTCCAGGGGATCAAGGCGACTGACAGCTCCAGCGAAAGCTTCGACGACGACGCCTGCGGGCGCCGTTCACCCTCTTGGGGGCGTCGTGTTTTGGGCTGCAGTTCCTCCCCTTCGCGGGTCGGTGTTCTCCGGGGGGAAACCCCTGATCTAGGTCTCCTGGATCGGGCAATGGCGACGCTTTCTGCGTCGTTTCTCTTGTTGAAGACATCGTCTTGTAGCCTCCTCCCTGCGCCGGTTGGCCGTTTTTGGCTTGGGGTCCAGTGGTGGCGGGTGGATGCCGGGGTGGCGTCCCCGAGTCTTGGGGGATGTTGGCGTTGCGACTTTGCAGCAACGACGGTGGTGGCGGGCGGAGCTTGGGCATTGCGCGGAATCGACCGCGGATGGCCTTCTGCCGTCGGTGGTTCGGTGTATCGGCAGGGTTTCTTCGTGCACCTTTCCTCCTTTGGCGATGAAGTCGGAGCTGTAATGTTGCAGAGCAGACATGGCGGTGATGATGACACGCATTGGGAGTCTTCGGTGCGCGGTGCTTCCCTGCTGCCTCGGTGGACTCATTGGGGCAAGGCTTGCAACTTTCCCTTGCGAGGCTCGTCTCCCAATCGGAGCTGCCTTGTCCTCGATGTGGGGGCCGACTGTTTGGCAGAGGCCGGCTTGTTCTTCGTACGTTCGCTGTCGTGTTTCGAGGCTTCGGTGCCCTCTGCGGCGAAGTAGGAGTCGCCGGGTCGCGGTGGCGATGGGTGATGACGATGACGCTGTAGTTGGCTTTGTTGTTTTCCTTTCTTCGTAGCGGTGTGCGTCGTGTTTGCTAGTGGCCAGGTCGGCCAGGGTGTCTTGGGCCTTTTCGGCTGTGGGCGTGTTTGTTGGTTTTCGCCCGGTTTCCCTCTAATTAACTGGGCAACTCTTTTTCGGCTTAATTAATCAATGCATAATTGCGTTTGAAAAAAAAACCTAATCCTGACCTTGCGTTGTCTGGTGCATCAAGAAAACGGTGATCACAATGGGATCCCCCATATCTTCTCCTCCGATCCACCATGCCATCCTCTGTGTAAGCATCAGCACCGTTTGCTCTCAACAACTGCCACATCCACAATTAGCACCTTCGACTATTCTACCCTGTCCTATAAAGCACGCAATCCTCCTCCTCCTCTCATCTTCCCGCACCCTGCTGTCCCCTATCTTTTCCTCCCCGCGCCACTGCATGATGATGCCATGTCCATGGGTGTCGCCATCCACGTTATGGCTTACTGAGGCCACTATGGCTAGGTTCTGAGTACCTAGAGGTGAGTGATGACGTGAGGAAGTCAACCATGTCATTGGTTCGTCCTGTCGTGCCCAACATCGTCGGAATCGTGGCATTCTTCTCCAACTTCAGCCACTACCTCCTCACTTTGATCTCCCACAACGCTTGCCTGGTGCAACATTCAGACATCTGGGGTGAGACGGTGCAATATGACGTGCCAGGAGGCCGAGGCGTATTAGCAACACCAGCACAGGAGGGACGGCAACGCTGGTAAACGCTTATGAGCCCGGCTTGTTCCATCTACAAGATTGGGGGATACAGGAGGAAGGAGCTTGATGTGATATGGGCCAGTTATGTCAGTTATGTCAGTGGGAGGTGTGAAAGAAGATATGAGATTCCGACTGGGATCACCTTTTTCCTAGTGCGCCAAACAACTTAAGGTAGGGATTAGGTCGAGATTGGTCAGGATTACAAATTTTAGGGTTTTAATTTCAGGGATTGAAAGTTCGGAGTTTATTTTGGACTGAGAACCAAAGTTTAGAGTTTCAAATGGACATTTTTCTATTTTTTTTAACCAAACTTTTCAGGTATACACTTCTTCTTCCCATAACCTATGAATTTTTCTAGATTTTTTGAAAACTTCTATGTATGATTTTTATTCTTTTCAGAAAACAAGTTCATGTGTACTCATGCTCAAAATACCATTTTCCGTATTTTGACTTCATACATACATAAAACAAATGATAAAATTACGAAACGTAATAACATGGATACCTCTCACAATTATTTGAAAATACGAGGAGAAACCGTGTGGCCATGGTGATGAATAAGCACACATAAAGAGAAAAAAAGACATGTTGCTTTGTTACTAAACATATCACTAACTTTGCACACACCATGATTTCGTCCGGACAAGGAACTGTAACGGAGGAGGAAGCACCGCCAGGGCGGGGGCAACCCTACTCCCCTTCCTTCCCCAGGTCGGAACACGTTGCCAGGATAACCTCGCAGCCACGGCTCACGAGCCATTCACCTCCGCCCCTGTCACTCCCCTCCACGATCTTCCCCGTGCTGGCCGGTGCCCCAGTGTCCCACCCACACCCCACATTCAATACCACCACCACGGTAGCTATCAGTCAATGCGCCACCCCCAGCACCACCTCACCGCCCCAGCAAACGCCGCCTGCCCCAACACCGAGCCAGTCAGGACGCCGCAGCTGGGGCGTGGAAAAAAAGCGGAGAGCTGTAACAAGGATCGGGTTCCGATTCTATCACGCTCAGCCACAAGAAACCAAACTCCGGGCCAAACTACGGAGTCCGTCCATGGTCGCATAGTGGCCTCTCGCTCCCCACGGGAAGAAGCAGACAAGCGCCACGGGAAGCTACTAGTAGCAACGCGCCGGCCAAGAAAGCAACTCAAATTAGCCTTCTTCTTGTACTTCTCCTCCACTCCACGCCCAAATTGTCCTCGCCGGACCTTGTGGGGAGAAGGAATAATGGCGACGGAGAGGAGGGGAGGCGCGGCGTGGAGGGCCGCAGCGGTTCTTGCGGCGATGCTGCAGCTTCTTCTTACGGCGGCGGCGGCGGAGGCCGGGAAGTACAACGCGGTGTTTAATTTCGGGGACTCACTGGTGGATGCCGGCAACCTGGTGACAGAGGGCATCCCGGACTACCTCGCCACGGCGCGCCTGCCCTACGGCCAGTCGTACTTTGGCTATCCCACCGGCCGCTGCTCCGACGGCCGTCTTGTCATCGATTTCATCGGTAATTGGCAGATTGGTTCCTTCGAGTGCGTTCTTGGGCGTGTCCTGGGTTTGAGATTTGATGGATTTTGTGTGGTTTGGCTCTCTTGGTGCCTGCAGCGCAGGAGTTCGGGCTGCCGCTGCTGCCCCCATCCAAGGCCAAGAACGCCAGCTTTGCGCAGGGCGCCAACTTCGCCATCACCGGCGCGACGGCGCTGGACACTGAGTTCTTCGAGAAGCGGGGGCTTGGCAAGACCGTCTGGAACTCCGGCTCCCTCTTCACCCAAATCCAGTGGCTACGCGACCTCAAGCCCTCGTTTTGCAACTCCACCCAAGGTAACGGAAAAAAAAATTCTTTGCTTTCGTTGTATAGTTCCATTTCATGGATGTTGATGTGTGATTTTGATGTGAACTGGATTTGTCTTTTGTTCCCCTTTTCTTGTACCTGAAGAATGTAAGGACTTCTTTGCCAAGTCCCTGTTTGTCGTCGGTGAATTTGGTGGAAATGACTACAATGCGCCGCTCTTCGCTGGGAAGGACCTCAGGGAGGCCTACAATTTGATGCCTCATGTCGTTCAGGGCATCTCCGAAGGTGTTGAGGTAACAGTTTCGTCTTTACTGGTGTCCACAACCATATGCATGTTGTGTGTAGCTTTGTTCTAATTCCTTATGCGTGCTGCAGCAATTGATTGCTGAGGGGGCAAAGGATTTGATTGTGCCTGGAGTGATGCCATCTGGGTGCTTTCCAGTGTACTTGACCATGTACATTGACCCAAAGGAGGGTTATGGTCCACGTAGTGGCTGCCTCAAGAGGTTCAACACGTTCTCGTGGGTGCACAATGCAATGCTCAAGCGTGCACTAGAGAAGCTCCGTGCCAAGCACCCTGGGGTGAGGATCATATATGGCGATTACTTTACACCAATCATCCAGTTCTTGCTTCAGCCTGAGAAGTTTGGTGAGTTCCTAAGTTCTCTATTTTGTATTGTAATTAGGGCATGATATATCATAATGTTGATTTGTTGATTTGATTGGTTTAGCACTAGGGAACTTTATGAGTCTGATATGATTTGCATTGTTAGTGCTAAGTTTGAGAGACAGTTCTTACATTTCTCAACATGCCTAATTCAACTTCGCTGCGCAATCAACTATCACACTAGTGTCCTCTGAGATGCAATACATATTGCTGGAGAATTTAGATTTAGGTTTAAAGTCTTCAAGTGCCATTTATCTTCCTTGTGTAAGATGTGACAGATCATGCTCTGAATATACAAAGTGCAAAGCTAGTAAGCGAGTTACTTGAGTTATCGTCATGTAGAATCTCTGATCTGCTTCCAGAAGGTGTACTACTTACTGCTCATATTACTATGGCAAAATTGTGACATGTCATTTGTTACGCACTCTCAAAACATATCAACTACAAACTGTTTGCAGGATCTCTGTTTTCTTAACTGTGCATGTTCTCTTAAAAGTCGTGGCAGTATTCGTGCAATGAATCTTGTGTTCGGGGGGTTTACTTTGTCTGTACAACATGGCTGGGTCAAAACTTGAGCTTGCATATTGAGTCTATGTAGGAATTATAACATACTAGTTTGTATTTTCTAGATAGCTAGATGAATGTCTGCTTTAATACTGCTTGCAAGAGAACAAATTTCAACCTCTTGTCAAAAAAATTCTAAGCAGGTCTAAAGTTCTTTTCCTAGAGCATTAAATAAATGTGTGTGTCATGCCCATACTAGATACGATGGGTTCTCAGAACAAAATTTACTTCTGCATAACTGTGTTATTAAATTGGGCACTTTTAATTGGAAAATCATTTTATGGCATCATTATCATTTAAGAAACTGCAAAAGATAGGCTAGGTAACCTTCATACTCTTGCCTTTCTAAGATTTCTGGATAACAACTTTCTTGAAATCCTTATCACTAGAAGTACAAACAACAGGAAATTGATCGGTTAGCTGTTGTCATTCTTCTATTCTGATTGTAGAAAGCTTAACATGTACTTCTAGCTACTTGTTAAGGCATGGCATCTTGGAGGCATTCTTTTTAGATAAATGATTCTGATCAGCGTTCCGAATAAGTAGAAAAGCAGCGGCTCATATTGTTGAGACATATGTGTCAGTGGGAGAATCTTCCATATTTTCAAGAGATGGGTACACATCCGGCCATGAGCCTATCATCTCTGTATCATCGGAACAGTAGGGCCATCCTTTATTTTGTAGGGATGACTCTATGGAATTAATTTTGCTGATAACGATAGTGTTTGTCTTGAGTACTACATGATAAGAGGGGAACTGCCTCATTGCTCGTATAAACATGGTATATGCATCTATTCCAAGAAATAGACTTGTGATTTTCCCCCAAGTGAATGCAGGTAGTTAGGACCTAACATTTCTGCTCTTGATGCAGGATTTTACAAACAACTGCCCAGAGCATGCTGTGGTGCTCCAGGGAAAGGCCCTTACAACTTCAATCTGACAGCAAAGTGCGGTGAGCCTGGTGCTATGCCTTGTGCCGACCCGAAGACACATTGGAGCTGGGATGGCATTCACTTGACAGAGGCCGCATATGGACACATTGCCAGAGGTTGGTTGCACGGCCCATTTGCGGATCAACCTATCGTACAGTCTTCTTGAGCACCTACCTAGCGGCTTGGTCTGTTGTAAGTGTTATCAAAATAGCATACCAAATTGGAGCTGATAAGGTAGTTCCATATAGTTGCATGTATATCTCCATCCATTTTGTTCGGATTAATTGCAGTCAGGTAAAAAAGGTGAGATAGGAGGACTATTAAAACATGATTTCTTGATTCATCAGGTGGTATAAGTAACAAAGTGTATTGCACAAAGTGGTCGAATATGATACAGATTGTGTTCCTGTGTAGAATCTGACTTCGTGATCGAGAACCAGTATGGTTCTTAACTTTAACTTTTGTCTGAATATGGTGTGCCTTTGAATTTACCTTTTCTTCATAAAGTGGCCAGAAGGATCTCCTTTTGAAGCACTGCAAGAACATGGCATGGATATTGGAGAAGAATCTCAAATATGAAATTGCCAGTGACTTCGATAGAGATTGTATGCATTGTATGCTGTGCAGTTGAAAGTTGGGAGTGTGAGCCTGATCTGCCTGCTTCCCTTTTTATATTCTATGCTTGCTTGCCATATGTTAAACAGCTCACAAGCCCGGGTTTAGTGGGAGGACAAGAAGCTTCAGTCGCAGGCTACCGTGGATCCCACTGTTCCCCAAGTGATTACCTGTATAGAAGTTTCTGTTATGCTAACGATGCCTGGCGATTGAAGTTTCTCCAACAAGACACTCGGAGTAGTGCTTCCTGAAGCATACTGTAATGCCTGGAAAAAATTTTAAAGAAGAATTTGACCTAAATTTGGAAGAGTTGACTGAAAGTTGACATTTTTAAATCGTGCGTTGAATCTTAGATCCGAGACCACGGTTGCGTTTGTTTCGTTGAATCGACCATTTTTCTCAAAACGGAGTTCAAGCACAATTTTGAGTGTGTCAAATAATGCCTGTTGGATTTTATTTAGGAGTTCTAGTGCCATACTGGAGGAAAAAAGAATATAAACAGCAGCCCTATTTTCTCTCTCCTCCCTTTCAAACCAAGGGCCTGTTTGGTTGGGCTGTGGCTGTTGACAAAGCTGTTATTAGCTGGCTATTTGGAAAAGCTGCTGTGACTGTGGGAAAGTGAACATATGCCTTTTCCTTGACCCAAACCATCTATAATATTTTGGAAAATGAGCACAGAAGTTTCGGCACATTGCAAAAGGCTGGCAAAATACAGCTTTTCCAAACAGCTGAATTTGCACTGCAAAGCCCACAGCTACCATTGACAAAAGTTGATGAAAAGCTGGGCGTTTGGTTGGGTTGCAGCTTTTTCCAATGGAAAGCTGCTAAAAAGTCCAACCAAACACCCCCTAAGGCACGCACCACCCCTGCCAAGGGCTTCCACCGCCACCTCCACCCGCTGTTGCTCCGGCTCTGGCTACTACTCTTGTGGAGCTTGGGTAGGGCAAGGAGCAGGGAAGGAAGAGGATGAGCTAGTGGAGAAGGAGAAGGAGGACCTAGAAGAGATGGAGTAGGAGGAAGAAGAAGAGAAAGAAAAAAGAGGAATTCATGGAGCTTATCATCAATTCATGGTTCAGGCTGCAAGGTATACTCCGAGTAGTCCCTAGATGAGATTGGATTGATGGAATTAGAAGAAATCATGTCGGTGTTTGATTTAGGGCTTTAAAATTCAAATCAGTGAGCATAATTTAAAATTTTATCTTAAACCATAATGAATTTGGAGATAAGTTCTATAAGGCAAAGTTGCATCTCATCAACAGATTTCCAATGCCACCGAGTTTTCTCAATTTGGATTTGTGGATCAAAAGTTACGGTTGAAATGCTACTACTGTTTTGTTGTTTTCCTAGGGTTGAGAGTTGTCGGGCTTAATTAAGTGGTCTTAACAAAGGAATTAAATTCTGAGTTGAATAACAGTATGGTTGGACTTTTCTTTAGATGTCCGTAGAATATTCATTTGCTTAATTTAGATCTATGGAATTGAGGATACAAAAATAACAGCGAGAAATCAGAAAAATAAGGTTACCCAGAATTTGACGGGAGGCTCGATTTAGGTTGTGTTGAGAGGTAGGGTTCTAGTTATAGCTCATAACCCTCGCGTATATCTTGGGCTAGTGCTAAGAGGGGTTTTTTACGGGTTTTTTACAGGTTTGAGAGTTTTTAATGTCGAGGCTAATTCATTCGGGTTGATCGCCAAGCCTAAGGCAAGTGCATGACGACCCATCTTATGGTATGGTTGCCTGTTGTTGATTCTTCTTGTGTTCTTGGTTGATATTTTGTTCGATATTCCTGCACTCGAGTGTGATAAATATTTAAGCCAGGGCGGTGAGAACAGTTCCATATCGATTATTTCGGTGAGGTCAATGAGATACCGTCGCATGTGGACTAATCCGTTATGCTTGAGCTTGGTCGGTGAGAACTTCCCATGTTGACTATTCCGGCGAGGTCAGTGAGATACTGTCACATGTGGACTAATCCATGATGCTCCCTAATTTTTTTGGTTTGGTATTTGTTAAAGTTGTAGGAATCCAGTATTCAATTGGAGATTGCGTGTTAAGTTATGATTATTGTTCCTAAGGCTCTAAATTGTATTTGGTCTGGTACTTACTCTTGCTTTCTGTCCTTTGTTGGTTTCACTTGGTTTTTAGGTATTGGGAGTAATGGCATGCAGGGAAGAGATATAGACACTTCACGTAATTTTTACATGCTAGTTCATTTACCCATTACATAGTTGCTTAGTGATGGAGTCATTCATATTATTATTGCTAGTTAGAGTCATTTTGATATATAGAACGGCTTAGTGTGAGTGCTTAGTGTGAACCTGTGGTTACTCTAGTCCATATAGTTTATGTCGTGGAGTACTGTGTTATATAAACTATGGGGTGGTTTAAGTTATATGGATATTACTTGTGTTATGCTTTTATCGGTCTGTCGTGGATGTCCTTATAAACAAAAAATACTATGTCAAAATTTATAATTTTTTTAATTTGATAGTTTTTGGTATAGGTGGTGGTATTCTAGGTAGGCCTGATATCTGGATGTTACACATGGAACTTTGTTTGGTTATTTGTCACTGGAAAAATGTGACAGTTTCGTTTGTGTTACGCTTTTGCGTGTATTTTTGCTATTGAAGATCATGGTAAGATTACTTATCAGCAACGGTGATTTTAAAATTTTCGATTCATGACCAAAATGCTCTTACATCGAGGTTTCTAAACCAGCTAAGCAAAACAATAAGGAAAAAAATATTAGGGGAGAGCCAGACTAATACTGAAATAAGGTTTTGCCTATAATTGTAGATAAATGACATTCCACGAAGTTTTGCCTATAATTGTAGATAAATGACGTTCCACGAAATTTATTCTTCCGTGCAATGGCAGCTTTGGTGTATAATGTACGTCCTATAGAGTATTTCTTTGGTGTAAATAGATAACATGTACGGAGTACTATTCAATATTCTTGTCTTATTTCTACATGTGGAGTACTCACTACTATAGAAATCATTTAGCGAGACGCCTCTCTACAGAATGGTCTATGAAAACAGCATCACAGATGGTTCCATTCACGAACGTCTGAGAAAACGACGACCGCCGCTACCAATTAATCGGGACGCTATAGTAGATGATTCATTACTAGCACCGTCTGTAAAAATAGTAGAGACGGTTCTTGTTTGGAAGGGTCTGTACAAATGATTAGGTGGGACACTACAATATTTTTACAGACGGTTCTTGTTTGGAAGGGTCGGTACAAATGATATGTGGGACAATATAATATTTTTACAGACGGTTCTTGTTTGGAAGGGTTCGTACAAATGAATATGTGGGACGCTACAATATTTTTACAGACGGTTCTTATTTTGAAACCGCCTATACTATAGCGTCCCATTTAACTTGTTAGTTTTAGTCTCATATTGCTAGTTGAAGTGGAAGGAAACTATCTTATAAGGGTTGGTGCTCTACACCTCTCTAAAGCGATGGAGTGAGAGAAGGGAAATACCACACGCGGCGAGGTGCGGCTCGGCCGGACGTGTGCTCACACGACGTGTGCGTGAATAGTGCGGACAGGTCGCTTGGCTCTAGTCCTGCAATCCTAAAATAACATCACAGAAGGTAAAAAAAAATCCGGTACGTGATTTGAGAATCGTAAAAAACGATTTCTCGAGCAGTGATTAAGTATCATATCTTTTCAGGAATCTATGGATAGGTATCATCGAGTAAATACTAGTGAATTGGATAGACATGCAAGAGTACCTCTGTACATGTGGCTTACTAGTCCATGAGCTGTTGCCAAACTAATATTGGTAAATCTTCCTAGAGAAAAAAAGAAACATATCCATAGAAAAGAATTGCCCATTTATGCATGAAAAGGATAGCTTATCATCGCATTAGAATTATACCTGTGCTGTCTGCTAGAAGAATGTATAGTTGTTCTTTTTACAGCTATAGCATTTGAGAGTAGGGTAGATACCTCAAGATGTAGACAGTACACAGGGATGTAAGCAGCATTAATATGATAACAAGAAATTGTGCTACAGTTATCTTGTATCCCCTTAATCATGACAACCATAAGGCCGAAATCCGGACAATTGTGGCAACATATGCATACTGACTTTGACATTATGAGTTGAAATTATGTACATAAAAGACTAAATTCTAAGTGAGGAAGTCCCAACTCCGTAATCGATTGGACTACTTCGGTACTTCCAATAAGACTGATGATAGTTGTTGATTGGATGATGCAGCATAAGCATAATAAAAGAGCTCGCTTTGCACTCTACTTCAACAAAACCATATATATCGAATTAGATCTCTTTTTTTTCACGAGAGTACACAAAATGTCTCCATATGTGTAAATATTTCTATACAGCTCCATGGGTAGGATCTCAACATATAAGCTAAGATATATTGTTTGTATAAGTTTATATTTAGGATCATAGTGCTACCGAAGAACAAGTGCATAAATTTTTTGAGAAATTTGAACAAGTCCATAATGACTAGCCGACATTATGAGAAAAATGCTTCAAATATTAAAAAATATATTTTTATAGTTTTAATTCTACCTAGTACCTATTGTGTTTTCCTATTTTAGTTCTATAAAACTCGTAGCATTTAATTGAATTAATATGCAATATTAATTGATTTAATTAAATTATCCCTACAGTAGAGAATATATTGTATATAAATATATTTATGACAACATAATCTACTTACCTAAAAGTTTTAGCACTACATCACGACACAAATATGCCAACAGTTAATCTGCCAGGAAAAGCCGCTTTCAAAGACAGAGAACTGTCAAGAAAGACTTTTCCCCAACAGACACGACTGCCGAAAATATTGTCGAGAAAGATAATTAATTCCTGGCAAAACAGTTCGCATGCCATACAAAAACTGTTAACGAAAACTCATATGAGCTAAATCCAACAAACAAATAAAATTAAAGGTTCTCATGGCATGATCATTCAAATGAATTATAACTACAATAAATGATGAATAGAGATCACCATGAACTTCACGGTGTGGCGGAGTGCGTTATTTGTGGTAGTATAATGCGGTAGTGCAATGGAATTATAAGCATAGCTTAGTTGGTTAGAGAAGTTTCACTAATTTTTTTTCTTTTTTACATGATTATCAGATACTATCTACGGAATTCATCTGTTTTGATCTTGATACCATGCACGCTCATGATTAATCCCAAACTATAATCGGATTCGGGGCTGCAATGCCTACGAAGGTGTATCTGGGTTTAACAGATGTCATATATGGTATTGCACATGTAGGAAGGTTATCATTAGAAGGGAGAATGTTGGAAATAACATTATCATGTTAAGACTAACTGACTAAGGGAGTTTACGTGTTGTGTTAGGTGTATGCAGTTCAACAATAATAGGAGCTGGAGACAATTAGAGAAGTAACAATAATGTGCTAGGAAAGAAGGGTGTAAGGTACATATTTTTGGTAGTGGTCGGTTGGTTTTGAGTGTGTTGATGCTAATAGGACTTTGTAATGAGCAATATAATTGTTTATGTTTCGAGGTTAAAGACAACAATTGTTCCTGCTCTTCGGGTTAACCGCCGTCGCGGTCATCCTAGCCTCAACGGTATTGAGCTCGCCGGTGCATAGCAGTTGTCCCCAGGAGGCACGATGCTCCCTAGGTAGCGCCTGACAGCATCCAGGTCAGCTCCGCCTTGAGCTCCGAGATGCGGTGGATGGTGGCCACTTGAGTGTTGTTTTCTGTTTCTTTTCAAACGGAGGCACCCTGCCTCACCCCATGTCCTTGCAGTAGTTACACTGTGACGCTAGTTTTGTTGACAATGGAACTGAGGCATGCATTTGCCCTTTTGACCAGAGAAAAATGAAGGAGCGCTAGATGGTATTTAACGGTGAATGCCACTTGACTTACATCTTGTTAGTTGGAGGATCTGAGTCCAGACCAAAGAGAGAGAACCCATTAAAGGCTTGTTTGGCAATTGGTGAATACATCCCTTAGTGGAAACCAATCTAAGTGGGAATGGGTTGATTTCCCTAATGCCACTCAAATCTTTTTAGAGTTGAATCTCTTTGCAACACTCAATCCCCTATAGAGTTTGCTTGGTGTTATTTAGATATGTATAGATTGATAAGTATATTCATATATGACACAAAAAACTAAAAAGATCGAAAAATTGAAGAAAAAATAAACCGCACATGCTTGTGCTAGTCCAGTGGCAAGACGTTACCAATGCTTGTCAATTTTGATCAAGTTTTATCCCGCTACTAAAGTAATTGCGTACATTGGTTTGAGCACTTTTTTCTAGATGAGAGAAAATCATGTTATTATTTAGAGGAAGGAACAAAATCCGTGCCATATGCCATACACGCGACACATAACTATGCACCGTCTACGCGGCCCTCGGCCCTCGGCCAGCCAAGAGAGAGCTTCCTCATGTCTTTTTCTCGTCCAGGTCGCGCAAAAATGCAAATGCCAAGGAGTTGAGCCCTGGATCTTCCTGTTCGAGAATGCAACCATGTGACCAAGGAGCAAGAAGATTTGTTGACATGAGAACGATTGTGATTCTAATTCTTTTTTGTTAGATGTTATCTCTTAAGTTTTGTTTTCCCTTGTCTTTTTTTGCCCTTGGAGGTATTGACCGTATGTGGCTTTTTTCTGATAATTTATTTTCGTTTTCACTTTTTGTTTCATTCATCCTTTATTTCTTATATTTCTCGTCACTAACATTGTTTCATTTTTGGTGATAATATCTAATTGTTTCCCTGCTTTTTCTTTTGCAAACTATGAAGTTTTATGCTAATAATAATTTTGAATTTTTCTGGTAACAGTTAATTTTTGTTCCATTATTGCTCCACCCCAACCAGACTAGAGAATCTTTATTTGGACAAACTATAACTGTTCCAACGTACCTCAGACTACAGGAATTATGCATTCCAGATAAAAAAAAATTTGTTCCATCGTACACTAAAATTGTTCTATCCGGCACAACTTTTGTTCCACTGGTAATTATTTGTTCCAGTTGACTAATTTTTTGCTTCGACTGCGTATTGAAAAATGTTCCACAATGAGCAACAATTTGTTCCGTTGGCACAATCATTTGTTCCACGGTCAAATTTATCTGTTCTAGTTGACTAAATCTTCTGTTCAACACAGTTTTTGTTCTAAACTAGAGGAAATTTGTTCATACTAACCAATATTTTAATTCCATCGTGCATCAAAAAATGTTCAACACTTTGTTCTATCAACACAATTTTTCCATCCGAGTGACTTTTTTCTCCATCGTATGTGCTTTAGTTTCTAGTAAAAAAAATATTCTTCGGCATGAGTATCTCAGCTGTCTCGTTTTTTTAGGTGATTCTCAGCTGTCTCATTGGTTGACATTGCGGGCGATGGGACCTGAGGTCACAAGTTCAAAACCCAAGACCGCCCACTGGGCCTTTAATTTCTCGTGATGGGCCAGCTGGGATCATCTTGGGCTTCGTGGCACGTGCTTGGCCTGCCTAGTGCGGTTTGTTTCTTCCACATGAGCAAATCCTAAGTGGCTGGGTGCCTGGGTTTATGGACATCTCTGAGCTGACATGGTGCCTTTGCACATGCCCTTAAGAAGTTTCCACGTTGATGACATGGTGCCTTTGCAAACATTACACTTTTTTTGGGAGGCTTTAATTAGCCTAGCCTTACACAATTCCTCTGTCGATACACAGCTAGAAATAACAAAGTATAGCAACCATACGTTCATCTGTGCTGCAGCAGCATCGCGTACATGATGTGGTTCCATGCATCCGGAAGCCCCGCGATGCACCAGTGCGTGCAGTCCATGCCGTCCCGGCCAAGGCCCCCGTACACCGACGGGTGCGCGTCGATCCTGAGCTGCGAGAGCGAGGTGATGTCCAGCAACGACACCGGCGTCGACATGGAGCCGATCACTCCCTGCACGATGACCTGCTCCGGGAGCGCGGTCTCGTCTCCGTCCGTGGCCACCTGCAACGGCCATGTCTGCTGGTAACAGCCTCCTGACGCTGACGCCGTCCCATCGTTTTGCTCCTTGGACCTACTCATGTGATCGATGGAAGAGGCATCGCCATTACGAAATGCTTGTCCAGTAGCAGGATATCAAATCAAAGTATATGTAAGCAAGAATCACGAGGTTGATGAACTCACATGTAGTGGCTGGGGGAGACGCCTTGGAAGAAGACCCTGGTGAGAGTTGCGTCGACCCATCTTGCCCATGTGGAGAGGCCCTTGGAGAAGGCGGCGAGCCGGTCCATGTCACGGTACGTTATGTTCCCCTCCTGCACGTAGTCCCACCTGCACACGTAAACAATCGAAATAAGTTCTTGGATGCGTATATACATACATGAACAATCGCAAACAAATTAATGTTAATAGTATAAGTTAGTGGATAGTACGTACACTTGGCGGTCCACCAGTGCCAGGTGTTGAAGACGAGCATCTTGCTCCGAGCCAGAAGGTGGCGTTCCGCATCGAGTCGAGCCGGAGGACGCGGCCGATGTCCTCCTGCACGACGTCCCCCAGGAACTTGCTGAAGTACAGCACCACCGACACGTCGTAGTCCTAGGAAACACAGAGTTAATCACGATATATAGTTCATAGCAATGGCGAACATGTAATAAGCGACGAGAGCAGGTTAGCTTCATGGGGCACCTCGAAGCGGACGGACGAGACGGGCTCGCCGGTGGCGAAGGAGACGCGGGCGGTAGCCGGCGCGGCGGCGTGGAGCATGCAGGCGAAGGAGACCCACTGGTTCATGCTCAGCGAGTCCCCCACGAACATCACCGTCTTCCCGCGCCACCTCCTCAGGAAATCCAAGCCGTCAAACCTACGGACACATAAATCAAAGATGGAGTCGCATCGATCGCACATTCAAATGTGTAAAATGGAATGTGCATTTAACACACTAGTAGTTAAAGGCTACGTACCTTGGAAGGCGGCAGGCGGTGGGGCTCCACTGGAACTTGAGGTAGGTAGCGTCCGGGCGGCCGTTGCGGCGGCAGTCGAAGACGTCGGGAACGAAGGGGCAGCTCGATGCATCGTACAGAGGGTACGACGCGTCCACGACCCATCTTCCCTGGAACAGGTCGCACGACGCAGCCGAGCTGCCACGCCCATCTACACTCCGCACAGCCGCTGCTAGTAGTACGATGGCCATCAGCGGCAGTGCGCAGCCATGGCGGAACCTGGCACGTAGCGCCAGCTCCTTAGCCATGGCTGCGGGATATTGAGAGACGATGACGAAGGTAAGGCAGTGGCGATCGATATGTAGAGCGCGCAGTCCATCGGTCGCGTCGTTCTGAAGCAGATCTGGCCGGGAGCGCACGGTTGCCGATGGTGTGCGCACAGCTTGCTATGTTTGCATGGGACAGATCTGCTTGGAGTGTGACTCAAGTTAGTCAGGAGTTGCTGTGTTCCAACGAGAGGCGCCTCACGTTGAGGTCTTGTGTGCGCGGGAGAGGAAATGGACTGGGGTTTGAGCGCGGCCCCGCTTATCCGGGCGAGACACGTGAAAGGGACGCGAGGAAATTATGTCCAGCGTGGATCTCAAAGTACATCGGTCGGAGTAGATTAAAGCGTACGATCAAGGAAATTTTTATATTTTTTGATCCCATCGTCGAATTAATCTGCCTGCCTGCCCATTGGCTGCCAATATAATCTTGTGTCTTCATGCATGATTGTCCTATACTGGGTATATTCAGTTTCTCCCTCGTAGTATTTTCGTTCTTTTCTTGAGAACCTCTGCGATACATTTGCAGTTACTAGTAGCAATTTACTGCACCTACTCCATTTTTTGGTATATATTCCCTCCGTCTAGATATACAAGACGTATTTTAATAGATTAAAACAAAATTTTAATCAATAGTTATTTTATTAGTATGTAATTTATGTGACATAAAATTGATGTCACTAGATTCATATTCAAAAGTACTTATTTATGATCGTGATTTTGAATCACATAAATCACATATTAATGAAATAATTGTTGATCAAAGTTCTATTTTAACCAATCAAAATAGGTCTTATATACGTGAACAAAGAGAGTATATGGTTTGGCTGGGGCATCCAGGTTGTAAACAAAAGAAAGGAGTGTTGGCATTGGCACCCAATTGGTCCAACTTGTCATGCTTCGAACATGGCAAAGATACGTGCGACTGATACCATTAGTTGCCTTGCCGCCATCTCCTATGCAGATGAAATTAGCTATACAAACTAGAGCGACCTGAATTTTCGTACGAGGTGGCTTCGGATTGCAGTAAGGATTGGTGTTGTTTTTGGTTTTGTTTTTTTGCAAATGCGTACTGTAGCCACATTGGATTGACATCCTAGAATTCATCATCTGCTTTGTGTGCTTGTGCTTGTCTGCCTTTTGGTTTCCGGGGAATGACACTTCTACCAATTAAGTACCGAATCAGCTTAAAGAGAATGTTATAGGAAAATATCAAGATTAGTCAAACAGTCATCAAAATTATGTCTATAGACAGTGAAATCATCCACGATGACCTCCATTACCTTGTAAGTCAAACATGTGAAGATAGCGGTCAAGCACGTTAAATAAGAGATGAGATGACAAGGAATCGATAGTATACCTATGTCAGATTAAATAATATATAAAATATTTATTGTATCTTGACTTCTAGGTTAGATATCTTTAACCTTGGTGTCCATCCGGTCGACTATGGATATTTCCTGTTCCCTTTTCTTTACGTATCATTTTTTTCCTATACCTAGTGACTTAGCATTATTAACCTTTTGTTACTCTTGCAACCATCAGGATAGATCTACCATGTTCCTTGATTTCTCCCTATATATGTGGGATATTTTAAGAAATGAATCATTCACGATAAGAATAAACTTATACATAGAATTACAAACATAATCCGGAATTACATAATGGTTGATTTCCACATAGTTTAAAAAATCAACTATCGATTTACAGTCAAGATGTCATCATTGTAGGTATGGGGCTGTCCACCCTTGTGGGACTGGTGTCTCTTGAATTAGTTAGGTGCCCCCTGTCCCTCCCCTCTCTGTGGCTAGAGTAAACTCTTAGCAGCTTCGTCATACGTGTCTCATGAATTATTTTGTTTTAGACAGAAGACATATTAGCTGGCTTATATAGAAAGTGTTGGAGAACAGATACAAATATACAAAGGTTTCTTCATATGCACAATAGCATTACAAGATATGCATAATGACAAAACAGGCTAGCAGCACACTAGCTTACCTTATTCCTACCCCCTTCCCCCACTCGAACTAACAAGTTTAGGCATCTCAAAGCAAAGATAGCTAATGAATAGACCATATTAGAACAATATTGAATTCATCTTGATCTTCCCTGTCGGCTCTAGGCTCCATCAATGCTTCTTGTTCCTAACCCTTCAAAAGAGGTGTTCACTTCTTATGTAAAACTCAAAATGTTATCTTATAAAAGATTTCTTCACGTTGACGAAGCCACTTATTTTCCATCTCCATCTTGTTATGAGATGTCTAGAGCACCCAAGTCATAGGGCCGACCCTACGCTAGGGCAATAATGACGCCCACCAAGGGTGCCTCACATATAGGGGCCCATCAAACCTAAGGGCAACTAAATAACTAAATTCAATATTTTAATTATCTATTGCATCGTGCAGATTCACAACTATTTAAGAAAGGTAGTTCTACATCTTGAAAGGATCTAGGCTATCGACTAGAAATGGGATTAATAGGAGATTAAAAAAACTAAAACCAAAAATAAATTCTACACATGCAATCTATAGCTCCGAACAATCTTAGTATGCCAGTGATTAAAATAAGCAAGAAAACACGTATAGAGAAGTGCAAAGAGACAACCACATGAGAGACGCAAGATTTGTTGTCGAAGCTCGAGTCTTTAGCGAGTCTTTATATCTCCATTGAGGAAGCTTGATCCAACGATTAAAGCTAGTACTGACTCGTGCTCTTTCCTCAAAGGGCTTGCGTATGCAAAGCCCCCTCCACTTGTGGTAGTTCTTCACCTTGCAGTAGATGAACTCCAACCCTCACAAACTACTCAGCATCTTCACAACCTTGAAGATTTCCGAGCGACGCCTAACCGTCTAGGAAGCGCCAACCTCCAAGAGTAGTGAGAACATGATCTTGACTCGGAGGTGATCCCTTGCTTGGATGCTCAATAGAAATTTAATCCAAATTCTCAAGATTCCTCTCTCTCAAAGTTTCTCACAAGAAGGCAATAGAGAGGATAGCAATAGAGCAGCTCAGGTTGGTGTGCTTCCACCCAGGAGAGGTGGTGGCTAATATAGACTGCCCTAAAAACTCTAGTCGTTACTCACAAACCAACCTCGCCCGTAGGTTCTGGGATTCAAACACAATGGCTAGTTTGGGAGAAAAACACTGTTCGGAGGGTGCAACTCAGACATACTAAACAATCCAAAACCTTAGGAAAATATAAGACCCGGATGGTCCAGACCGAAATAACTCGGAGGTTCTGAACGAAAACAATCTTCTTATCTTGAAACACAAGTTGGCTTGGAGGGTCGAGGAGATCCTCACTCAGAGGTTCTAGAATGAAAAAAATGGAGCCAACTTGGTTCCCTCGGAAGTGCCGAACCACGAAGGTGTGGACGAAAAGAAAACAACAGGAGAGAGGCTAAGTCCTGGCTCAAGGGTTTCAGAACTTCCCTTGGAAGGTCTGACAAAGCTAGGGCTTCGATACATAAGCTTTGTCGGCACACGGAAGGTCCGGCCAAACCCCACTCGGAAGTTTCAGACAATATGAAAAACTACTGAGTGGACTTTGGATGGTCCGGATGACCTTTACTCAAAAGGTTTAGACAGAAAATGATCTCTCGACAAAGCTACCGTGTGAAACTCGGAGTGTCCGAACAGACTTCACTTGAAAGGTCCAGACTGCAGAAAGACAACTGAATAGAAGCTCTAAAAGCTCCCAGATACTCTGGACGAACCTCACTCGGTGGGTCTGGGTCAATAGTTAGCATGTTGAAACCTACTCTCCCACACACTTGGACAATCTAGCTGACTGGTCTAGACATTTCATATAACCACTGAAGTTTGGTGTAGAGAGTTGTCCAATGATTTTTAGAAAAGATTTTCATTAAGCACTTAGCAAGTATCTTCTTCCATGTCGTTCACTAGCTCCTCTTTATAATACGGCTGTCCTATACTCAATGTGATCATTGGATCACTAAAAGGACTAAAAAAGGTCATTAACCTTTTCCATTTCATGTCATCTCTTTTTTAATCTTTTTAGGGGTTGTAAATGTCTGTTCCAACTTGCCTTGGGGACTAAATATCATATCAACATCTTGATGCACACATTAGTCCATTAATTATTTTGTCATTAATCATCAAAACTCACTTAGGTGGCCAAGATGCACTTTCAATCTCTCTCCTTTTGTGATTGATGACAACACCATTAAAACTTCAGTGAAAAGATTATGTAAAGAAGTTTTGGGTTCCAAGGTATAGAGTGAGCTCCCCTAAAGATGTGCATTATTTAATATTACTTTTGAATACAAATGCACATGTCATGGAGAACATGAAAGAGCTTCCCCTATATCTTGGAATCCGTGGGTGTGCGTAGTGTACATGGATAAATACTATACACAAGAGATGAGCATGGTAAAAAATGCACTAGAATAAATAACCATGAACGAATATAGTGCATGAGATACAACCATCCATGTCATCACCACAAAAGAATAGAGTTTATAGGACATCATGAAGCAGAGTAAAAGAAACACAAGTCTTGTAACTCTTAAAACCTGTCTACCCAATCTAAGGTACCCTAGCTAAACTAATCTCCCTCTTTAGCATCAAGACACCAAAAGAGAGAAAAAGGAACAAAGACCTAGCTAGCTGAGCCTTGGGAGCATCATTGACCGACGTAGAAGGTGGAGCAGAAGTTGTCGCAGGAGCTGTGACATCAACGGCTGGGGTAGAGTGTGGAGTTATAGCGTTAGGAATCAGAGCACGTATCAGAGAGGTGGGAGCTGGAGGTGGAGACTGCTATGCATATGAGCTGGAAGCTGGAATGAATGTGAGCTGGCAGGGTCGTTATCATCACTCTCAGTCGTTGATGAGGAGGCACGGTGAGAAGAGTCTGAGTCATCCTTCCCGTTAGTAGCCTGAGTCTCAAGAGAAGCTTTGAGGCTCTTGGCCATGCACACTTGAGTCTTCTCAAGCTTCGTGATGGTCTTCTCCATCTCCACTTGCTTCACCATCCAAACCCTCTTATTCTCCTCAGGAGGGAAGAAAGCGCCAAATCAATCTTTGCACTGTCAGACAATTGTGCAATTGAAGAAATATCTATTTGGGGTGGCACAGTAGGGACACTAGGCCTACCCGAGTAGGAGCAATCGATGTAGAAGGCTAAGAAGGTGACTTATCCCTCTTTGGGCCCCAATGCCTTGATCACATTTGCATTCTTCCTTGGTTTGTAGGCTTCATGCTTGACCTCGAGAAGGAAGTTCTTGCTTGACTTGGCATTGATTAACCTCTGAATGTAAGGGGAAAAGGTGTAGATCTCTTTTGCTCCATTGATGCAATGCAGATGGCATCAAAAAGGCATTCTGCAACATTAAAGCGCATGCCATGGTTGAGGCCATCAAGAAGGTCAATAGTATATGACTTGATTTTTGTTCATCACCAACCTTGGTAGCAAGGGTATCCCTTAGAAATTTTATTTAGGGTTGAGAGCCCTAGATGCATGCTTGTAGTTCCTCCAAGTTTTACACCGGAGATCCCTCTCTAATAAAAGTTTGTTTTGTCCGAGGTAGTCTTGGACACATGCCCATGTATGAACTCAAGCTCCGTATCAATGGGAGGAAGCCCTAGAAGCTCGGCAAACTCCTAAAAGCACAAACTGAGTTTCTCACCATTTGACATCCATCTGATAGTCATTGCTTCATCGATGTCAAAGAAGACAGTGGCATAAAATTGGAGGATGAGACCATTGTTCCAATCCTATCTGAGAGTCATAATCCCATCTACACCAATTATGGTGCACTCCTAGTGAACATTGGAGAAAGTAGCCTCATTCTAATCTATGTACCTCCAATCAATATATCCTTGCTTGATCATTGGAGGGGTGTGTTGAAGAATAAATGTCTCATAGAAGTCCTGTTAAAAAGAGTCCAGAAGCGGGGATCAATCCAAGATCTTCTCCCTGAGAAGGGATTTTGCTTCTTGACTTTTTGGATGTATGCCTTTGGCTTAGATCGAAGATCCTCAGACACAAACTGCAAATTGTTTTTGATGGGAGGGTGTGGCATGAGAGTTAATAACTTTCCCTTCCTAAGCAGCAGGAGCAGCGAGAGCTTTCCTAGGTACAGCCCTCTTGGGAGCTAGTGTCTTCTTAGCAATAAGGCTAGAGGTACACCGCAGATCCTCAGTAGCCTTGTCCTTCTAGGTTTGAGCAAGAATCCTCTTAGCCAGACAACCTCCTGCCACATCATCCTCATTTGAGTCTGTGGTGGGCTCTGGCTCAACTACCTTCACCTTGCCCTTGGCTTTGGCGATCTATGCTGCATGTGCCTTGGCAGCAGCCTTGGACATTGTGGCCTTCTTCTTCTTCTGGGAAGTTGAAGCTGGTTGCTTCAACAAGACCTTATATGGAGGCTTAGCAGGTGGCTCCACAAACTCTTAAATAGGCACAACCCGCTTGGTTCCTCTCCTCGAGGTGACCTCCATTGCCTCTTTGGTGACGTCAAAATCTTCATCATCATCATCACTTGTTTGCTTCCACTTTGGATTTCGATGGCTCATGATAAAAGATGCTGCACCATCATCTAACTAGTGACTAGGGGTACCACTAGGAAACTTGGAGTTTGTCCCCTCCGAACCCTTGCTGCCCTCAGCCACGACCGGTGATCGTTCCTTATCACTCAATGACATTCTGAACATATGAAAGCAGTGGATGAGACCATGGGATAAATGCATATATGGCTAGAGGAAGTTTCATCAAATATTAGATGAATTTGGCTTTAGAAACTTTAATAAAAGTTCATTCAGTGCATGTTCGAAAGTTTCGAGTGGGGCATGTCGAGAGGTTCCAAGCCAATCGAAGCCCTTCGTTAGCAACTATCCAGATGTTCCAGAGTGTTTCGGCTCGGAGATGCCGAGTGACTCAGTGCCTTAGGCCATGTAGGAGGTTCCGAATGGATTTCGGTTGGGGCTTTTGAGCGAGCATTGATGAACTAACCACTTTTCCGCTCAATTCAATCTAATCTAAACTATGAATTTTCAATGAATTGAGGGAACGGATTGCAAGATTACCCAAAGGGATGGAGTCCACTGTGAGAATTCGTATTTTCTAACAATCTAAACGTTAGAATTTAATGACTTTATTCATACATGTCATTCATGCATAGCAAATTTGAGGAAAATTTAAAAAAAAATTCTTGAATAAACAAGTTGCATAGAGAAGTATCGATATATGTGCAAAAGAGATGAAGTCTCAAACATTTACATATATACAAAAGAGAGTCCATTTATATATATACATATATACATTCAAATGGTTCGAATACATTACAAATATCCAAAAATTATATATACAAAAGATTCAAATATTACAATCCATGTCTATTACAAACATTACAAAAATTTATAATAAGAATCTATCCATTGTCTTCTTCTTCAATTCTTCAATCCTTTTCTCATCTCCAATTCTTGTTCAACCTGCACATAAACAAAAAGGCAAAGTACTACAAGAAGAAGAATTGGGTTAGGATTAAAATGTTGCATTTCCATTTTGGAAATGCGTTTGTTTAGGAGGCTAGTTTTGTGAATCCAAAGAACTAGTTCTGGATTCAGATAAGATTTAAAGTTTGACTTAGAGTTAATTTTCGAATTAAGGCAATAGGCAACAATCTTTAAAGGCATCAAGTAATTGAAATCGAATAGGCAACAAGTGCATAGGCAGCTGACCCCATGTAAGCAACAAGGCAACAGATTAAGCTCTAAGTCCATTTTAATTAAACTAACCTCCATTAGGCAACCAATTTATGTTAAACATGGATTATGGTTTGCTTTCATGTTTAAATCCAGCAAAACCTAGGCAACATAAGCATCAAGCTTTTAAAGTCTAGCAACAGCCAACGTGCAACAGAAATAGGCAGCATTCCAAATTCCTTAAAATGCTGTCCAGGAGGAGTGGACCATGCCTAAGCTGCTGGTGGCAGCAGCAATGCCACCTCAAGCTCAAAAGGGGGATAAGGATCAGCTAGGAGCTGACAAGTAAGCAGCATACTCACCAAATCAAAGGAGGAGTCACCTCTTAGGTGTCAAGCAAAGGCAATTTCGAAATCCCAGCTCACCAGCCCCCAAACACCTATAAATAGGACCCAAGAAGCTTCATTTTCATCCAACACCATCTCAGAACAGCACCATATGCATAGCAGATAGCTGAGCAGTAAATCAAGGCAGCTAGGAGGAGGAGGCGTAGCCTGAAGAAGAAGGGTCCAGAATACCACAAGAACAAGCTATAGTTGGCTTAAGGTACAATAGAAGAGATAGAAGAAATAAGAAAAAGAAAAGGAGAAGTGTTTAAGATCTGCAGGAGATATTCTGCGTTAGGTTAAATGAACCAACTTCTTAAATCAAGTAAAAGCCATCTGTTCTTATCAAATTGGAATGGGAAGAAAAGAGAGGGGAGATCATCTGTTCTTATCAGTTTAAGAGTAGATAAGAAAGAATTAGAGGGAAGATGAGAGTAGAAAGAATAAGATAAAGTATAGAATCTGTTCTTATCAATTGAGAATTAGATAAGACAACACTAGAGGAAATCTGAGAGGGATAGACTCAACTAAAAAGAAAGTGTAGCATCTGTTTCATCAGTGAAGTGAACTTATGCACATGAATAGTAACATCAAGTAAATAAATGAAACAAGAATCAAGCTTTGCATCTGTTCTGCCAGTTTAACAATTATTTTGTATATATACATGTGGGAAACAAAGAGCAACTAAATCAAATTAACACCTGTTCTTTAAAGGAAGCAATTGTTAAGTGCTTATGGAACCAGTAAGGAGAGGGGGGTAAAAACAAACATTATATCTGCTTAGGCAGAACCTTAATCACAAGTGAATCAAGTTTCAAAGGTCAATGATTGTACCTTCTAAACAAGTAATTAGGTGTATATGCTAATGCAGAACTAAAGAACCCATAAGATTAATGTGTGTCTGTATCAGTTTTAGAAATAGCAAATTAAACCAACAGTACATCCTAGTTTTGTTAGAATATGCCAATCAAAAATAAGCTAAGCAAACCATATCAGAATATGTATAGTTCGAGTAAATGGTAAGGAACAAAATAATCCTTCCTCATCCTAATTCGGGTTCACAAGTTATAGGCACAAATGCATCAGCAGAGAAATGATTAGGAACCAGAACTAAAGGTATGAACTTTGAATCAATCAAATTAGAGAGGAATCACCTAGGGTAGCATAACTCTCCATTCCACTCCTAAAAACCGGAATCAAATGCAAGTGAAGAACCCTAGAAATTAGGGATTTAAGTACAGAGGGAGAGATTGGGGATTAGATGGAGTGGGCATGTTGAAGGGGGATAGGAAGCTTACCGTGGGTGACACCTCGTCGCCGGGGTTGCAGGCGCGGTGAACTCGCCGCCGTCCACCGGCGACGAGGCACCGGGGCGGCGCGGCCACATGAGCCACCGAGCCGAGGCGGCAGCGAGGCATCAAGTAGGTGGCAGCCGATGGGAAGCCGCACGGGGGGAGAAGGCACGGCAGAGGAGGCCGGTGGCGGCGACGGGACCGAGTGGGGCGACCGGAGCTGAGCAGCCACGGGGAGGAGGCCGGAAGGCCGGCGGCCGGTGAGAGAGGGAGGAGACCGGAAGGCCGGCGGCCGGTGAGAGAGGGAGGAGACCGGAGGGCCGACGGCGACCAAGGAATGGCGCCGGTGGCGTAGTAGAGAAGAGGAGCAGGGGGATTTGGGGGAAATCGGGAGGAGAAGGAGAGGATGAGAGGAGGCGGCGGCGTGAGATGTGAGGGAATTGGGACCAAAGCCGGTTAGGGTTACCCTAATCGGATGGTAAAGTGGGCCAAAACGGGCCAAGGGAAGCCGAGCGGGCCAATGGGCCAAGGAGGAGTTTGGCCAGCCCAATTTTTTTTAAAAGAAAATAATAATAACAGACTTTTATTCTTGAGACAGTTTCAACCTAAAATTAAAAATTTTAACATGAGTTTATACTTATTCAAAAATTTTATAAGAACTGTTAAGTCCCAGTAAAATGAATATAAGTATAATAACACATATCTTTTAAAAGAAGACTTAATACTTTTTCTTATACATTCCTGCAAATTCAGAATTCAAGATTTTTGTGTAATTACTTCGAAATTCACGAATTTCAACTATTTCATAACTTCACCACACCACGAAAATTTTGATAGGAAATTTTATAAGTTCAAAAGATAGAGCAGATAAAAAAAATCAAGAAAATTAATAAAAATATCATCTATTGCATTGTCTTCGACAAGGTAGTCCACATCGTCCAAGCAATCCAAATTCTGTAAATCAACCTCATCAATTTGAGCATGCATACATGCATATTTTTTTTCGAGAAACTGGCAGGAGCACTGCCTTTCAATTAGTAGAAAGAGAGGTGGTTACAATAATTTACTGGAGTCTTACAGAGACCACAAAAACAGCGGCATGCGGACTACTCGCGAAAGAGAAAGCAACTAGATCTGTGCAAGCGGATATCCGCCAAGGCTAGGTGAGCCACTTCCCGGTAGGTCATCCTCTTGCCGGTGAAGACACGACGGTTCCTCTCCTTCCAAATGTTCCAGAGCGAGTATATCATGATCCCACTGCGCTCCCTCACGCTCCGCTCGGAGGCACTTGCAAGGAAACCGTCCCACCACATGTCTATGGAAGAATCAGCGTTTGGCGAGCTCGGGTTGGGCATCCCTTCAGCGGCATTGGCTGTCCTCCACACCTCCTGCGAGAAGGGGCAATCTCGGCAAAGGTGGGCGACAGTCTCAGCTGATGTGAGGCAGAGGCGGCAGATCGGATTGTGGGGCCAACCGCGGATTGCCAAATTTTCCGCCGTGAGGATTCTTCTATGTAGAACCAGCCAGGCGAAGAGCATGCATTTGGGGGTGGCCCGGGCCTTCCAAACCTTAGCAGAGCGAAAAGGCATTAGGCGCCCGGAGAATTGCATCTGGTAGGCAGATTTGGAGGAGTATTCCCCGGAGTTCGTCCAGTTCCAAGTGATGGAGTCCGGACGAGAGGGATTGATGCCGGTGTCCTGCAGAAGCTGCCAGATGTCGATGAATTCACGGAGCTGGTCCGCGGTGCTCAACCGGGCAATGGCCGTAATCCATCGTTCCCCCTCTAGTTCCTCGAAGACCGTCCTGTTTTTTCTGGTCGCAATATTGTAAAGCTCAGGGGCGCGGGTGCACAGGGGAGAATCCCCGATCCATTTTTCCTTCTAGAAACTGGTACGTTTCCCATCACCAATGGTGATAGAGGTAGAGGCTCTGAAGAGAGCCATGTCAGAGTCGGTGCAGGGTAGCTGGGTGCCTACCCATGGCCGGTCTGGGTCCGTCCATTCATACCATGGCCACCTCAGCCGCAAGGCCCGGCCGAAACGATCCAGATCAGCCACCCCAAGGCCACCCAAACTTTTGGGGGTGCACACCATCTTCCAATTGACCAGGGAGCGCCCACCACTGGCGTTTTGACTGTCATCGGCCTTCCAGATAAAATTCCTAGCCAGCTTGTCCATCTTTCTGAGTACCCATTTGGGGAGTGGGATGACCGCCAAATGGTAGGTGATAGTAGCAGTGATGACTGACTTTGTCAGCTCTACCCGGCCAGCCCGCGTAAGGTTTCTTCCCCTCCAGCCCGGAATGCGAGCACCGAACTTATCAATGAGAGGTTGCAAGTCCACCTTCCGGAGGCGCCGGATGTGCAGGGGAAGACCAAGGTATTTGCCCGGGAAGGTGGCCAGCTTTGCCGGGAAGACTGAGAGGGTATCTGCTAGATCTATGTGGTCGCAGCAGATGGGAAAGACCTCAGTCTTGACGAGGTTTGTTCTTAATCCAGTGGCATCAGCGAAGACATCAAGGATGTGACGGATGGCCAATAACTCCTCCTTGTTTGGGTTGGCAAAAATTCCGGCGTCATCTGCGTACAGGGAAGTTCTGAGTCTGGCAGTTCGAGCCTGAAGGGGCTTGAGAACCCCCATGTCAGTAGCCATGCTGAGAATCCGTTGCAGAGGGTCAATGGCGAGGATGAAAAGCATGGGCGAAAGCGGGTCGCCCTGACGAAGCCCCCGAGCATGGTGGAAAGGGGGGCCCGGAATCCCATTAAGCAACACGCGAGAGGTCGAGGAGGACAGAGACAAGGAAATCCAGTCGCGCATGTTCTGGCCAAAGCCCAGCGCCTGCAGCACCTCAAGTAGGTACGGCCAGTTGACCGAGTCGAAAGCCTTAGATATATCAAGCATACATGCATATACAATTGCTATCTTCGGAAATAGTCCTTATCGGACGATTATTCCACTTCAGATCCCGAGGTTCTGCCGATTTCGTCCGAAGGGACATCTCACTTCACCTCTTATCCATCTCAAGGCAAGTTCATTTATTATTCATGTTGAAGATTATTTCTACCACAGATATGCAATTTTCTTCCTCTTATCACCTATGATAAATAAATGAACTGCATTATGATTCGTTGAATCATATATTGGTGGGCAGTGGAACCCCGGTTTGGAACTTGTGGGGTGGTCAGGGTTCCATTGCATATGGTATCATCATAAGGTTAATAACAAATATCAGTTGGCATTCTTACGCCGTAAAGATAGCGTTAACCGCAAGACCTGTTATGGGACAGGCGAGTCAAGTAATACCTTTTCAGTGCATATCTCCCAGGAACGTATGTAAAGTAACGCCTGGGGAAGCGTTAAGTCCCTCGCCCAGGGGAGCGATAAACCCTGAATTTCCGCTTTGGGAGGCGTTATGTCCCTGAAATGTGCAGAAAAGTACGCTATAATGACGAGGTTGGTAGTCGGTGCTGGATCGACTACATAAGGGGAGATATTGCCGAAGGAAAGGGTGAAAATGACTCGGAACCTTAGACCTGGCCACGCACCGATGGGAGTGTGATGGGTCTCGTACCCGGCTAAAGGCTAAGTACCACTTGTGGGTAAAGTAGCGCACCTCTGCAGAGTGTATTGAAGTGTGGCATTGTCACTCCCTGTTCTGGGTATGAACTGCGATCGTGGCGGGAAAGGAACCATCGGAGGTTCTAACGACCCGTGAAGCCTTCTGAACATAGCTAAATTAAAAATTGATTCTCCAGAAACGATATTGGTTTCATGCATATCCTTTGAGGACTTTGTCCTAGTAGAAATAGTCATTCAAACACCTGTTGTTATTATGAACTTGTTGAGTACCTTCTGTACTCATCCCCTACGTAAATCTTTCCTTTGTTAGACTCTGAGTCGTTAGAGGTTGAGTATGAGGAAGTTGAAGTCCAAGAGGGGAAGGAGGAGTCGGACCTGACCGGAGGGATCGAAGGAGTCGATTACTATATCGACTATGGAGAGCAAGACGGGGCAGAGCCAGAGCAAGAGTAGTCTAGTCTAGTATAAGAATAAAATATCAGCTTTACTTTCCTGCAATTTAATCTTCAGTTTTATATTTCTGTTGCTATTTCTAGTTGAACTTAACTTGCTGTATTTCTGTAATAACTTATGTATATTTTGGAGTCTGTAATATATATAGTTGTTGGACCATCAATGCTTCTGTTGTACACTCTGATCGATGTAATATAATGAGATGGGATTTTGTTATATTATATCAAAGACTGGCACACTACACCGTGCAATGGTGTGCATTGTCGCTACATCCCCCATGACAAATTGGACAGGGAAAGTCATGGGCGGTTGCTTGCCCTAACTCGGTGGAGTAACTTCTACGGTGGAATGCCGCAGTGAAGATGGGCCAACGGCGGTGGGAATTCCGACGAGTAATCGGTCGGAGAAGACGGCGCTAACATCGTAGGATGATAGAGGAGGTGCCGGTGTGTCACGGACCCGGGAATTACATATGATTAGGGGAATGATTAGTCACCAAGGACCGAGAAGTCACCCAACATACCATACGTGCTTACGTCGTATGTATCTATCACCGTTGGGTAACCCAACACTGGACCCACATACCATACGCGCTTACGTCGTATGTATCTATCACCGTGGGTCAAGCCGGCCGGAAGCGACTAAACTTTCCAAAACCACATACAATTCCTGATCCGGTAAAGGGTTAACGCTGCTCTTAAGCTCACAACGTAAGATGAAGTCGGAGGAGCCCGACAGTCGCACCCTCACCCTAACCTAGCCCGAAGACTAGTGGGTCGCTCGAGAGCCCGGTACGACTGTCCACACCCTGCCTAGCCGGCACTGCATCTGAGCTAGCGGGTCACTCGACCGATAACACTTCACGAAATGAGCACTAAGAGAAAGCATCACTCCTTTACGATCGAATCCACATACTTCAAACATACACGCATTGTATATGGATCGATCACAGATAACAACTTCATATCACAGGTCAAACTCTAATAACAAGGAGTTAAAAGATACATAGTTTGCCTCTTACCCGAGAGAGGTTAAACAACATATAATTTACCGCTCGAAGGCTGTTTACAAGTCTTCGAGATCCAAAAACAGCAAACAAGATAAGAGTAAAATCATGGGATGGCAGCCCCACCATCCCCATATGAAGATTAAAAACTCACAACGTTCGACCGTGAAGGATAAACTAGAACCTAAGCATCCGAATCGACATGTTCAGCATCGTAGTACTCACCGATACTAGGATCACCTGCAACAAGTTCAGAATCGAATTCCGTAAGTACTTTCGTACTTGCAAGTCACATTTATAGACTCATCCCAATTTAATTTCAGCATAGCATATGACATGGAAGAAAGACTAGCATTGCACATTGCCATAAACAAGTAAACTTGACATGAACATAATTGATAAGCCAATATCCATATGTACCATCATGTCCAAGTTAGATTTCAGATTTGCATACAGCAATCCAAGCAAGAATTCAATTTCAGATTTGAACATATAGCAATTCAAGCAGAATTCTATTGAACTAAATCCATGAGCAAGTGAAATTCAGATAGAATTCCAAAGCTAATCATTTCATCAATGTCAAACAGACAATTTGATTTCGATTTCTAGTTGAACCAAACAGGTTTCAACCAATTGTTTGAGCCAACCCAACAGGGCTTGGTCTCAAGTTCTGACTAACCCGATCAGGGTATAGCCAAGTGTGTAGTTGGGCTGAACAATCCGAACTTGCCCAACGTGGAAAACGAATTGATAGGGTGTAAGTTCAGGGTTGCGCAACCGTGACTTCCCACCTCTATCACAATCATTCCCGCCGCAGGTGACGGGTAAAGCCCTACGAACCGGTATCGGTCTAGGTTCACCTAGTCGATCCATCTGTAGGCGTCGGTACCCCGGCTCTCACAGCTCACCTTTTAGGGTTCCATTATTTGTTAGTCTAATTAAAAGGTCACCGTTGACCTTGCAACACAATTGAACCTAACATGCTAGTGATTCGCCATCACATAACATATCATCATCAAAGAATAGCAATCAAGTATTTCATCAAAATCACAAGCATAGCATGAAAAGAATTAAAGGAATCTTAGCAAGCCACTTTGTGAACTTGCCTTGCTGGGATTGATCTAGATCACAATAATAATCGGCTTCGTTATACTCCTCGTTGCTTGATTCTACCAAATTAAAACCCGAAAGACCGAAAAAACAGCAAAAGGGTATAAATGAAAACCAGGAAGAAATAAAATGATAAAATGTATGACATGCATCCTAACATGTAAGAAATTTTATTATGAGGCTAAGGCAATTTGAATTGTTTAGTTCGGAGTTCTATAGTTCAAATTATAATATTTTTAAGATGTTCACTATTAAAGTTGAGAGTGATTTATAACTGTTTCAAATTATTCATAGCTGTCGCATGAGAGAGCATGATGTCGTGATTATATATTGGTCCTTAGACGAATTATGACACCAAGCATTTCGAGTTCGACTGTTAAGCTAGATTCTCTAGTATACATGTATTGGGAGATCGCATGCATTTTCTATGAGCTATAATTTTAATCAAACCTTAGCATTTCCTGTCTTCTTCTCAATGAGGAACAATGTATTAAATATCTCATTCCTAGTATTAACATATTATCTGGAGATGACACGTTGTTCCGTTACATCATCCTCAGGTATATGAGACACCCATTGAGTAGCACCTTGCCTAACCGAAACTATATACAACTAAGGTATTAGCTAGAGTACACATGTATTTTTCTCATTGTTTATTCAATGAGGTGGTTAGTTGAGCCAGATACCGGATTAAACATAGCTTAGAGGGATAGCTATGCCCTACACTTCAGTGATAGTTAATATTTATAGTGAGGAATATTGTCCTAATTGATCAGTGTTGAGATCAGCTTGCCTTGCGCTGGATTAGTGTGTTAACTTACTAACTCTTAGCAGGTGCAAAATTAATTAACAGCCACGAATCCAACAGGTGGCTATTAGAGCCATCGGTACACCGATTTATCTAAACCTCACTAGTGGCTAATGATTAAGCTCATTAGCTTTGATCTTACGGCAAGACATACTGATTGATTGATCCTGCATCTAATTAATGGATTATCCGAGCATCTCTAATATGGCTACAATGATTAGTTATTTTCCTGACGCAACCAGTGTATTGGTTGTACGATCCAAGCCTAGCTGTAACTAATCCTGCCTTGGCCGAACACAACAGCCCCCGTTGCTTTGATTCATGTCCATCACCAAGGTCCAACCAATTATTAGATTCACCAGGGTGCTAATTATGATAATCATCGTACGTTAATCTAATTAGGTGTACGTTAATCCATCGAGGGCTATTAGACGATTAAGCTGGTTATAAATGCTATTAGACGATTAAGCTGGTTATAAATGTACTTGTTGCAATGGTGTATTAGTGATGCTAGCTCATAGTTAATCTGATCGGAGTATCACTTTCCCCGAGCAGATAAGCCGGTTAATCATGATTAACTGTCTTAAACGTATTGATTGATCAAGTGCTAACACATTAGAGTCACTCACTATTATAGTCACCCCTAATGATCGTTAGTGCATTGAGCATGTCAGAATCAGGATAGGTCCTGGAAACAACCTGAGTACTATTATACGCATCCTTGAGCATCAAGTTCATAGTTTAGCAAATGGGGCTGAGTTAAATCTACGACATTTGCTCCAGTAGCACAGAGAAATAAGCGAGAAGAAGAGGACTGGGAGATATGGCCTCACCTCGAGATGACTGAGATTGAGGCCAAGTGGCAGGGATTGGTGTTGACGCCTGTGTGGGGGCAGACAGTTGCCGCGGGGAGCTCGAGCGTGGAGGGAAGCTTGCGGTGGCGGTGCCGCAGCCCCGTTGGTGGCGGCGCGGCACTCCGGGGAAGGGCCGAGGCGAGCTCGGCTCCAAGGCGGAGAGGACCTACCGGAGCGTGGCGGCGCTCCGGTGGAGGTGGCGGTTGCGGACTTTTCAGCAGCGGGAGAAGCCGAGGGAGCCCGGGGAGCGGCGGCGATGCCAAGGGCTTGGGCTGGCTGGCTGGCAGCGGCTCGCCGATGACGGCCGTTCTTGAGGGCGGCGGCGGTGGGAGCGAGGCAGAGGAGAGGGGAGAGCGACGACACGCGGCGGGAGCAGCAGTGGCTAGCGGCGGGTGCGAGGAGGCGTGTGGCGGAACGGGTGGCAAGGAGACGGAGGCGCCGGTGGGGAATCCGAGCAGCGCGGCGGACGGAGTCAGAGCATCCGAGGGCGGCGGCGGTTTTGGGGGAGGACGAAAACGAGCGGGTCGGCATGTCCGAGGGGTCCTTTTGTACCCCGGGGCGGAGAGAGGAGGCGGGAACTTCGGCGGTGGCGCTGGCGTCGGACGCGTGCCCGGCCATGCGGCGACGGGAAGCTGCGGCCGGGTCTCGCCTGGCAGGAGAGGGGATGCGGCGGCGTGCCTTGGGGAAGGGAGCAGGCGGCGTGCGGGTGTGTTGGGGAAGAAGGAAGGGGCCGAGGCCCGTGTGGCGTGCGGAAGGGAGAGAAGAAACTGGGCCGGCGGCCCAGTACGGGGAGAAGACATTGCAATTTCTTTACTGTTTTTTTTCTTTTACTTATTCTCTTTACAGTATGAAAATGTCAGGGAAAAATAATGGTTAACAAAATGGAGTTTGGAATCCAAACTTTTGGACCGAGTTTGCTAGGACATTATTAAATTCCTCTCAGTTGTCTTAGATTAACCATTATCTCATTTGAGTCCAAATTTTAATCTTGAGGCAATTTAGCCACTTGAAAATTTGGAATAAAGTTAATCTCACTAGGGTTTCAATTTTTTGCTCAGCATTCCCACGTAAACATGGGTATCCTAGTGGCTCTTCCTCCAGACAGTTAAAATTATCAGGTGTTGGAACGGTCCTAATGCAAGGCGTTAAAATTTTGGTATCCGATGCACAACTATCTATATGCGTGCAAATGAAAAACTTGATTTTAATTCACACGTGAGTTCACGTTGAGCTCATGATAAAATAGGGTGTACGAGAGGGTCTTTACACGGTGGCGAGCAATGACTTTGAGTTCTGCACGATGAGATTAGGGTAAACCCTAGCGCCACAGTCCCTTAAGTGATAATCGGTTCGCTGACCATCTGGAATGTCCGGGTGAAAATGGTCTGGAGGTTCCAAGCGAACACTTAACAAAAATTGTAGTGTGTTCATCTGGAGCCCTCGGGCAAGAATCATTGGATGTTCCAGAGGAGAAAATGTTTCTATGCTGCAAGAAATTTTTTGTCTAGAAGTTCTGGGCAGGTATTGTCCGAAAGTTTTGAGTGAAAGTAGATGTTCTATTCCAAAGTTGTTGCCTATCTGAAAGTTTCGACTGAGATTGGTCCGGAAGTTCGGAGCAACAGATCAAAAGCTCAAATGTGTAGATTTAGATGAAGACTTTGTTTCAAATTGACTCCATAATTCTTCAATGTTTGCCTCATCTAGGGGTTAGAGTCACCGGTGTGACACAGCTATGTCACAGGTGGTCTAGCGCTTTGTGACTCAGGTACATCTTTGTACCAGGGGAGAGCTTGTAAACGCTAAGGGACCTGCGCTGCGATGGCTTGTCTGCTGAGTCGGAGGGCTGTCGGAGGTTCTCTCTTTATTAGGTTTTAGAGAGTGTTGTGCGCTGAGGGCATGTCATGTGCCAGGACCGGGCTGAGTAGTGTTGCTACGTCAGTTAAGGGTTCACCTGTGTCAGCCTCCGGTGACACAGGTGTCGGTCTGCCCGAGCCGGTTATAGGTTGGGCGTAGTGTGTAGCTGTGTCACCAGTGCCTGTCACCGGTGGTTCACTTAATCCTACGTGGCAACAGTGTAACGGTCGGGTCCCTGCGAACCCTATATATAGGGGACCAGGGGAGGTCTTAACCAACCAACCTTTGCAAATTCAGTGAATCATATTCAACCGTTGCAAAGCATCTTCCCACCGAACAAAAGCCAAAATTTTCTAAGTATCAGTTCAGGTGAGTTAGAGTTCTTGAGCAAAGAGCATTGGTTCCTCCAAGAGTTGTTGCTGCTGAATCTATTACTCTTGGAGTGTCTACTCCTAGACGGGTGTAGGAGTCGCTGGTATCACCCAAGCTTGTGTCGGCTGAACCAGACGTTTGTGAAGGTGAATCGAAGTCTACCTGCTGCAAGCAAAAGGACTTCCACAAGCAAAGGAAGAGGCCTGATCGTCAGGTACTCGGAGAACAAGCACGATTTGGTGCTGGCGATCTCTTCGGAGTAGCCTCTCCAACGGAGACGTACCACTCTGTGAAGAGCTGGGAACTTCGGTGAAAAACACACTGTCTCCTTGAGTACTTTCCTGTATTGTCTTTAGCTTCCTGCTTGCTTGCTTGCTTGTGAGATCTTAGACTTATTCTGTTCATCTGTTATAGATCTAGTTTATACCTGTGTTTTATTAGTTGTGTCTCAGTTGCTATATATCTTATCTCACACCTGAGTCAGTTACCTGTTACACAGGCACATTGATTGCTCATCATTTACTAAGTCCTTAGAACACCTGTGTTAGGCACCTATGTGACAGCTGCATGCTAATTTACACATCATCTGTTGCCTATGTCACTCACCTGTCGCACAGCTAGCTAACCCTGGTTCCTGTTTAAGGCTTAACCTATTCAATCAAGTTAAAAGAAGTAATTTTTGTTAGCCTCCTATTCACCCCCCCTCTAGTCGGCACCTTCGGTCCTTTCAAACTTGGAACCGAACGTTACGGTTTTGAAGGGTTTCGAGCATTGGCCTTCCGGGGAACGCAATCACTTGAATACACCCGAGTGAAGGGCAGTTGTGGCGCGCCTTCAGCGGGCCTCTGGTTGGATACTGAGCAACTCGGAGCTACCGGTTTCTCCACCCGAATGTTCCGGGAATTTTACCTTGAAATTTCTGGGATCTGGAACTTCCGGATTCAGTGGAACGTCTGGGTATTAGGCTTCGCCACTCGGGACCGAAGCGCCACAGCCTGGTTTCTAGTTCTGACGTGAATTTCGAGGGCATTCCCCCAAAGGGACACTACCTGGACCCGAACCACTCGGGAATTCGGTCGGGATTCATGGTATGTCCCCAGCTGGGCTATCAGCTGGTCTCCATCCGCTGGAAATGACTGGATACCACCAGAACTTACCCGTTATTAACTCCCTGCCATGATATTCCAGCCCTACGGGTGAATATTACTCGGCTTATTATCTCAATTCTATAGGAGTTTTATAAGTCTTTCACAATCTTCCTGCAGACCATGATAGGACGCGCTCAGGCAGATGCCACTCGAGAAGAAGGCAAAAGCATTCGGCTTGGACGTCGCAGCGACAAGTTGCAGCCAGATCGTGAAGAACTCGGGGGGCTACTGACGATGACATAGCACCCGGGTATCGTCAAGAAGGACAATACCAGCCCTCTGGAAATAGGGTGGGCTGGGCTGACTACTCGGAGTTCGACTTCTACACGGGGGCGCCTCGTCGACTTGGAACACAAGACATGGATAAATATTTACCCGGCAATCCCGGATTCTATTGTAACCAATTAGGAAACCAATCTGTAAACCGATCCGGACTCTTGTAACCCTATCGTGGTCAAACTATATAAGGCCAGGTAGGGATCTCCCGATCGGTATCCTCTCACGAGCTCTAGGCTTCATACGCTTTCATAAACTCTTATACACTTATCGCCCTAGCAACCTCGAGATCTATTCTTGAAGGCTTGCGGCACTCGGGATCCAAGCAATATCATCCACCAAACACAGGACGTAGGGTATTACCTCTTCTTGAGGGCCTGAACCTGTCTAAACTTTGTCTCCCATGTGTACCCATCTAGATCTGCTGTGCGTACGCTGCCCCGTATTCATTATTACCGGATTACTACACCGACGCCAGGAGGGGTGGTGATTTATATAGGCTGCCC
Organism: Stipa capillata; assembly: GCA_019208055.1. Taxonomy (NCBI): domain Eukaryota; kingdom Viridiplantae; phylum Streptophyta; class Magnoliopsida; order Poales; family Poaceae; genus Stipa; species Stipa capillata. The sequence goes on from JAGXJF010003060.1 coordinate 109,756, forward strand.
TGAAAATTCTAGCCATTACTCACAAAGACACCTCACCCAGAGGTTCCGAAAAGCTCTCTCAGAGGTTCCAAGATTCAAACACAACGACTAGTTTGGAAGAAAAACAATGCTCAGAGGGTGAAACTCGGACATACAGAACAATTTAAAACCTCAAAAAAATCTAAGACCCAGAGGATCTAGACCGAAATAACTCGGAGGTTCTGAACAAAAATAATCCTTCTGTCCTGAAACACAAGTTGACTTGGAGATTCCGGGAGATCCTCACTAAGAGGTTTGGGCCAGGCAAAAATGAAGCCAACTTGGTTTCCTCGAAAGTGCCGAACCGTGAAGGTTTAGACAAAAGAAAACACCGTCATAGAGGCTAAGTCCTGTCTCGAAAGTTCTGCAAAAAACTTTCCTCGGAAGGTCCGGATGAAGCGAGGGCTTCAATACAGAAGCTTTGTTGCCAGTTGGAGGGTGTGGGCAGACCTTACTCAGAAGTTTCAGACGATATCAAAAGTTGTTGAGTGGATTTTGGATGGTCCAGATGACCTTCATTCGAAAGGTTCTGAAGGAAATGATATCTGGACAAAGCTACCGTGTGGATCTTGGAGTATCCAAACAAACTTAACTTGGAAGGTCCAGACTGCAGAAACACAACTGAACAAAAGCTCTAAAATGTTTCGGATACTACAATGATCCTTAGTCAGAGGGCCTGGGTCAACACTTAACACATTGGAATCTACTCTCACATACGCTCCCACATTCCGGCTGACTGGTCTAGACATTCCGGATAACCACTAAAATTTGGTAAAGAGTTTTCTAAAGACTTTTAGAAAAGATTTTTATTGAACACTTAGCAACTTATCTTCTTCCATGTTGTTGACAGCTCCCCCTTTATAGTACGATTGTCCTATACTCAATGTGATTATTGGATCAGTAAAAGATCTAGAAAATGCCCTTAACGTTCAAGATTCCATGCCGTCTTTTTTTTTAATATATTTTTAAGGGTCATCAACGTTTGTTCCAACTTGACTTGGGGACTAAATACCTGATCAACATCTCGATGCACACAATAGTCCCCTTGATCATTTCGTCATTAAGTATCAAAACTTATTTAGGGAGTCAAGATGTACTTTCACATCTCAACTTTCATTTTTATTATTTTTAAGTGTGAATTCAGTTTTAAATAAAGTGAAATCAATTACGATTTTCTTCGACACTCTTTCTCGTCAAAAAACCTATAATTGATACCTACACTTCTCGGTCATCACCGATGTGAGCACAATCATCGAGATAACAGCTTCCTTGTCGGACTCGATAGGATCCAAAGGGTCTTCCCCCAATGTTTATGTGATTTCCATCACCAACTCGCCATATGTTGTCCCGTTTGAATATTTCTAGGCCTGCCTACATACTTTGTCAAGTATAGGAATAACCCTTCTTCCGTTTTGCTTTTAGTAAATTTTGGTCAGGACTGGAGCAAAAAAAGCTGTATTAGATACCAGCTATCAACATTGCTTTGTTGGCATTGCCAAATCAGGACAGTGTAAGTCTAGATACCCAGACCTTTTCTCTTCTTCAGTATACATACTTCCCGGGGAAACCAAAGTATCATTCTCTGGTTAGCATCATCTTCCCCGTCAAAATTGCGGCATCGTATCTTCGGGAGGTTGAACAGTGTAAGCTACCCAAATGAACGGCCCAGATATTCAGTGCCCGTTTAGTGCACGCATTACACCACACGGTGTCCGCGCTTCTGGAACAGCCCACCGAACCGAAAGCTTAGAGAAAGAAGCTCCGAAAGAAATGGCCACGCGGCCGCTCGTCTTCTCCCCACTCCAAACCCCCGTTCCCCCCTCCTCCTCCCCATCTCCTCTCCTCCGCCGCTTCCAAACCCTAACCCGCGCGCTCGCATCCTCCTCCCCGCAGCCCATGGCGTCGTCTTCTCCCCCCAAGAAGGCAAGCAAGCACCTTATCCCTTACCCAGCCACCCCTGGTTCTCTCTCTCTCGCCGCGTGGCGTGGTGCGTCGTGGTTCTCTGATTGTGGTACTGCGGGCTGCAGGTGCTGGTGCCGATCGCGAACGGGACGGAGCCGATGGAAGCCGTCATAACCATCGACGTGCTCCGCCGCGCGGGGGCCGACGTCGCCGTCGCCTCCGTCGAGCCCGGGGCCGCGGAGGTCGCCGCGTCCTGGGGCGTCAAGCTCGCCTCCGACGCTCTCCTAGCTGACCTTGCCAACACCGATTTTGACCTCATCTCGCTCCCCGTGAGTCACCTACCGGCTCGCCTTCCCTGCACAAGTTATCTCTTATGTCTTCTTGTTTCGGGAGTGGAGGCGAAGTGGGTTATCTCTTATCTGTGATTGGTGGCTCTGAACCATCTGTTCATATGCTGAACATTCCCTTTCATTGGACAAAACAGGGCAAGTGAAGTGAACCGCTCCTAGGAAAAATTAGATGCCGTGGGACTGTAATGTAGTGTATGTTGGTGACATAACAGTGAAGAAATTATCATTTTGTTATGTAATGATGGCATCATTGTTTATCTACATCACAAATTCTATACATGGCCGTTCCAAATCTAACCTAGGGATCAGATCAACTATTGCTTTGTAAATAAGAAATTGAACCGTATTGTTGTTTCCCAGATTTAGGAGGATAAGCATCGCTATTTCAGAAGTTAAAATTAGGAATTCATCGTTGTTTACTAGATCCTTACCTGTGTTTTACCCGATTCTTTGCTATGAGTCTGCTGCCTCCAGCAATTATGCATGGAGAGAACATCATGCTGTTTTCATGACTTCGGTCTCAAGTCTGTAGTTATTGAATTGAATCGACTATATTGTTTCTTTCTGCGTAGGCCCTTGTATCCTCTCAACTAGAAATAAACAAGCTGAAAGTTATCTTGATTTATTTCATGCTATAATGATCATGTATGCTATCCACATCAGCACATCCTACAAGGATATGGATTCAGATATTGTGTGAAGTATGAACTTTACATCAGAAAGATTGTAGCAATTACCTGTTACAGTGTCTTTTTGTTCAAGAGTTGATCCATATATTTGTGTACTAGGGTATTATGGGTTTGAGTTCACCGAAAAATACCTTCTAATCCATGACCTCTTCTTAATTCTGACTTTTGGGTTTATTTTGGTTGTGTTTTGTTCAGGGAGGGATGCCTGGGGCTTCCACCTTTAGGGACTGCAAAGTTTTGGAGAACATGGTTAAAAAACATGTAGAGAAGGGCAAGCTGTATGCTGCAATATGTGCTGCACCAGCTGTGGCACTGGGGACATGGGGTTTGCTCAATGGCTTGAAGGTGATCCTTTCACCCGTTATTCATTTTTTGGATGCCTAGTATTATCACCTTTCACTCAGGCCAAGCTCATTCTAGCTTTTGTGATAGGCAACTTGTAATCCTTCATTCATGGACAAACTTCCTTCAGAGGTGAAAGCTGTAGAATCAAGGGTGCAGATTGATGGGAAGTGTGTGACCAGCCGTGGGCCAGGAACAGCAATGGAATATTCTGTTGTTTGGTTGAACAACTATATGGCAAAGAAAAGGCTGATGAAGTTGCTGGGCCAATGGTTGGAATCATTTTTCAAACATTGGATACATCCATTTTCATAGATGTCCATAAGTCCATTGCAGAAATGTTATCTGGAAAAATTAATTCGCATGCTCATGATGCTCGACTGGCCATTTTTACAGTTCTCTGTTTCATGAAGTTATGGTCTATTTTGGACGTTGATAGCCCTATAACCTAGAAGTCCAGTTTTTTTAACTCATAAAGTCATAATTTGGATGATGTAGGGATGAACCTTCGTGGTCAGCATCTTCTTTGGTATTTTGTACCTCACCCTGCAGAACTGACTAAAAAAAGATTTATCTTGTTATGTATGCAGAAATCATTCACATTGAATCTTCTCACGTAAATTACATATACTTGTTCCAGGCAAAGTAGCTTTAGGCTTGTGTGAAAACATTATTTAAAGAAAGATGTTTTTATTATTTGATTTTAGGGGATGGTAGTGAAATCATTATTTAAAGAAAGATGTTTTTATTATTTGATTTTAGGGGATGGTACACAATGGAACTTCTTACTTCTTTTAGTTCTAGTTATAAGACAAAATTTGGTAAGTTCTATTCAGAACATTTGCCATTTTGCGAAGGTAAAGAACAAATTTGGCTTTAAAACCCTTGATCTACATCCTTGCTGAAACTAGTTTATTACAGTGGTTTGCAAAATGTTATGGATGTGTTTTGTTTATAGTGTTGCTGCATTAAGCATATTAGTTTTCTTGCAATAGTTACTTTCTGTTAACACTTGCAATATTCTCTTGCCTTCCTTTGTTCTATCTAGGTATAGTTGTCATATTTTTCACATCTGTTGTTTATATTTCATCTGAATGACTACGTCCTTTTAGGTTATGAAGCCCCAGCATGGCGTGAAGATTTTGATGAAGGAGCTGAATTCAACTAGTTGGACTGTTGGTGAGGCACCTCAGGTATGCATTGTTCATTATGTAACCTAATTGTTCTATGTAGCATTCATTTGCTTTTGTTTCATGTCATAATATATTATAATTTTTATCCCTGGTGACACCATTCGAATAGCCTAGTATGATTTTGCTTGGTCAATTTCTTTTGAGGACTGCACAGTATAACAGGTGAAATAAATAAAGTTTCTTACTACCAATGTAGGTTGGAGTAGTACATATTGTAACTAGGCAAAGAAAATTTCTTAAGTACAAAGGTAGGATAGTGTAGTACCTGTTTTAGTGGTGCAGACAATGTTCCTAAACTGAAATGGTAGAGGAGCCAAGTGATTTTGATATAACAAAGACTCTTCACCTGATCCTCTTCATTGTGTGCTTAATAATTGCTACATCAGTAAGTTGACAGGTGCGTTCAATAGTTCAGTTTCTTTTGTTTGAGATGGTCTCTTTCAGCAAATTGTCTTTCTAGCTGTGTTTTTACATCTGGAAGGATGGAGGGAAATTGGAGCTGCTAGGAGAGTACCCACTACCCAATCATAATTTAGTGCATGATTAATTATTAAATCACAGAAGCCTCTGGCCAGCAATTAAAATGCTACTTTTTTAAATCAGCAATACATTTAATAAGTTGTTGAGCAGTGTTGATGTTACACATGGTTATTTGGATACAGTTGCCCTCATTGCTTGTCTGCTTTCTAATATTTTGTCATTGCACTAGATGCTGAGTTCCAACTGTATGTTGTCTCATTTCACAGTTCAAGGTCTTGATCTCCTGCTGCAGATTCTTGTACCAATTGCTAATGGCACAGAGGAGATGGAGGCAACTATGATCATTGACATTCTCCGAAGGGCGAAAGCAAATGTTGTTGTTGCATCCTTGGAGGACACTTTGGAGATTGTTGCATCCAGGAACGTGAAGATGGTTGCTGATGTGCTGTTGGAGGATGCTCTTAAGCAGCAATATGATCTCATTTTGCTGCCTGTAAGTGATATATCACTTTCAATCAACTTGTAGCTTTCAGATCTTATGACCTTCCACTTTCTGATAGGGTGGTCTTGGTGGTGCCCAAGCATATGCCAAATCAGATAAACTAATTGGTTTGATCAAGAAGCAAGCTGAGGCAAACAAACTGTATGGAGCTATATGTGCCTCCCCAGCAATTGCCCTTGAGCCTCATGGCCTGCTAAAGGTACTATAAAACAAGAACATTATATCATATTGGGAAAAACATGCAGAAACATGCATTCTAGTGGAACAAACACACAAAAACAACATTATGTATAATTTACAAATCCTATTTTTTTCGTCAGGGAAAGAAGGCTACATGCTATCCTGCTATGTGGAGCAAACTTTCAGATCAAAGCGAATGCAAGAACAGAGTTGTCGTTGATGGCAACCTGATCACTAGCCAAGGTCCAGGCACTTCCATGGAATTCTCGCTTACCGTCGTGGAGAAGCTCTTTGGAAGGGAAAGGGCCGTTGAGCTGGCCAAAACCATGGTTTTCGCATGAGTTCCGTTTCTATCACAGTTTCCGATCGGACTAGAGTATGATACTGTTTGTGGAATATGAGGCATGCTATGTTAGCTGGTGTGGAATGTACTCTATAATCCTTTTTTAACTATAATAAGACAACACCTTGTAATGGATGGGAATGCAATAAAGAGTTTGAGACGAATATGATGCAAATGTGATGTCCGGTTTTGAGAATATCTTTCATTTGTCCAGGTAAATATTTAACCGTATAACTTGTTCAAATATGTTTACGTAACAGTATTGTGGTTCGTACTCCCATGTAAACACCCAGCATCCACTTGTGCAATTATCTCCGGCAACGGTAGCCCCTTAACCCCAAAGAAGTCATTTGAGAGTAGTAGAACTTAGCCCAGAATGCGGGCTATGTTCATAGAAATAACAAGATTAACATTGATTACTTAATCTCAATGATTCCGTTCTGAATGAGCATTATTGTTCACAGAAAGCAAAAAGGAAGAATCACAATGGGAATCATATATGTAAGCTCGTTTTTTTTTCCAGTTATTTACATCAACGCCCACAACCTCCATACCAACTGATCATCCTGTCTACCGTGATCATCAGCGGCAGGGAGTTCGAGCTTTGGAACAAATAAACGAATATAAATCATATGTACATCAGCCTAACACAACAGTTTGACATGGCAAAGGGAATAAAGCCACCCCCCTGCAGAAAGCGAATCCTCCAAGCAACATCGGCCGCCCTTTTCTCCATCTTCACGTATCTCTCGGAATCCATGTGTGTCGCAAAATGGACTTTTCTCTCGCATATTTACACGCTGTGCCGTAGTGCCTTCCACATCGCGAAGAGAAGCTTTTTCCTCCGGGCTACAGCTGCTTTCCCTTTGCCCCCTGCAATGGCAAAAGAGGAGGAGCCCTTGTGACCAAGTGTTTTAGACTGTCCTCCTATGGCCTGTGATATCTTATATATGAAATCCTACATCTAATTATTTTTCGATGTTCTTTTCTTCTTCCTTTTCATGTGGTAGCCCATAGGGAGGATGGAAAGAGCATGTGAAAGGGAAAGAAAAGGGACTTTCCCTCTTGGATGGCTGGGGCATGGGGATATAAAGCTACCACATGACAAAGGAAAGAAGGTTGTGTTATCTATGATAAGATGGCAAGGGGGCCCCTGCATACCTTGAAATGGTGCATCATCTCTACCCTTTGGTCTTGGAGGCTTTTGGTCCACAAAAGTCCAGGCCATTTTGCTTGCACTGCTGAGCCTGCATGCATTGGGCCACTGTTGGGTGCCTTTGTTATCCCAGTAAGAAAGCCTGGGAGGTAAGCAGGATGGCCAGAGATGACAAGAGGCATAGGCCGGCGAAGTCCTTCTCAACATCCTGCATCACAAAAGGAGATTCCTTGTTAGTTCATAAAACTGGTAATAAGGCAAAAGAGGCATCTCCCATCTTTTTAAACTCTATTTCTCCAAATTGAGCAACAAAGAATAATGCATCCGGTCTTTCCACGAAAAATAACCATATTCATGACCTCCTTCGGTGATTTCCAAGATTAATTTTATCAACCATCATTTTTGCTCCACTAAGAACATATATATTGGTGGAGAAGAATCGCATATACATTACACCTAACGCCGATTGTTCAATCATGAAAGTGTGCCCCTCAGGATACTAAACCATGCGAAAAGCGTGCCACAAAGGAACACTTTGGAATTATTCTCTATTCTTGTGTGCGTAAATGCACAAGGAATATTTAGAGATCTCTTATTGTTGGTGATGACCATATTTAAAAAGATTGAGCGGCCTTACAAATTTGACTTGTCACGCTTCTTGAAAGAAGGCATGCAGTATGAACTCGGCCGTGTTAAAAGACTAAGTAATCTTTTTTTCTGACAGTAGTAGATATGATCCTTTTTTAAGTCATGCTTTCTTTGTGCCTTATCTATGTATGGGGTGATTTGATGATCCTAGCACTTTAAGTGAAAACAAGGGAAAGAATAGCTGTGCAATTCAGCTCGGTCACTGAAAAACTGCTGTCTAGGACACTAGCTAGCTCCGTGCGTGTGCTTGCTCTGACTTGTTGGTTTCTTTTCTCGGCATGCAAGCGTGCTATATGTCTCATCCATGCATGCAGATGAAAGTAACCAGTCGATCGATCGAGTGGTTTTTGTCTTTTGACCTTGTGTAATATGATACGCATCGATCACGCATGGTCATGGACCACTAATCACTTCCATTTGGATAAGAGACTTTCATATATGTTCTAATAAAGTCCAGCTTGGTCCAACGGTGCTCCACATGTGCATTGCAACTAACTAGTCACTTGGGTGACGTTGCTGTGGGGAATGCAAATCTTTAAAGCGGAACATCACTGCGTAACTGGCCGACTGAAAAAGATGCGACATTGATATGTAGCACTAATCTTTTTTCTGACAAATAGTTCCGTGGCAAATTAACGTCGGACACATTCTTAACTAATTAAGCACTTTGCAAAATTAAGGGTTAAACAATCAAAAGGGGAATGAAATGAGCAATTGATTAATCAAGGAGTACTCACCCTCCTGGCAGGTGCCGAGGACGCGGCGAGGGAGAGGGAGGCCGCCGACGTGGTCTGCTGCTGCGCGAGTCCGACGTTGTACACCATCCTGCCGTCGGGCTGGTAGAGGCCGTAGTTCCTCTCGGAGGTTGGCCCCGGCTTCATGTCCTCGTTGAAGAGCGCGAAGAGGTAGACCTCGAGCCGCTGGCGTGGGCGCAGCGGCGTGCCCTCGTTGCCCATCTGCCGCACCAGCAGGTTCCGGTTGTAGGCGCGGGCGTTCTCCACGGTGGCTCCTACCTCGTCGGCGTCTCCCTTGGACGGCCACCCGGTCTCCGACACGAACACCGGGATCCCGCCGTAGCCGAGGCGCGCGGCGGCGAAGGTCACCGCGTCCACCTGCGCGTACAGCATGCTCGTGTACTGCAGGTGCGTATACGGGTCCACCGCGCCCACGTGGAACGGGTTCGACAGCGCGTAGTCCAGCGACACCCTGCACACGTGGCATCCACGTCAGGACACTAGCGACACATACGCTGACGTGTCAGCATACATAACGTACTAAAAGTGTGTTTAGTTAGTTACCTTGTGGGGTCAGCCTTGTAGGCGAAGTATGGGTATGCGTTGATCCAGAAGGGGGCGTTGGTCTCGGCGAGGAAGCGGAGGAAGGGGAGCATGAGGGCGGCAGCCTCCGGAGTGAAGGCGCCCTGCGACGGCGGGTAGGAGGTGGCGAGTACGCCGAGCGAGCTGGCCGTGGAGACGTGCACGTACCCGTCCATGCCGAGCTGCGCGAGCGCCGCGTGCAGGTTGCGCATTGCCGGCACGAGGCTGGCCTTGAGGGCCTCGTCGTCGTCGGTGAACACCTCGTTCCCGACGGCGATGCCCGTGACGCGCGTCGCCGGGAAGTAGGGCTTCACGTTGGCGGTCACCCATTGCATCGCCTGCCCGGCGCTGGCCGCCATGGGCTGCACCAGGTCGTTGGGCACGGTGACGATGAGCTCGATGCCCGTGCCCCCGAACGCCGCCAGCACCTGCGGGTTCACGTCGTAGATGCGCACCTTGCCGACCCGCAGCGACGACAGCAGCGATACCACCTGCGTCGGCGCGGGCAGGTTGTTCCCCACCTGTCCGTAGTTGATCCCAATCGCCGCGCTGCATTGCCGCACGAAAACATCTGCACGCACATTCCAAGAAAATCTTAATACACTCTGCCGTTTGGTTCGCGACCACACATGGTATCAGAAACCGCGACAGCGCGCATGCATGTATTGCATTACCTGAGGAGATGAGGATGCAGAGGAGAGCAGAGAGCAGGGCTCTCGACCTCAGGAGCGCAAATGGCGCCATTGCTGCTGCGATGATCGATCGATGAGCTCGAGCGGGGGAGGGAAGGGGAGGGAGGGAGGGAGGCAGGGGGGGGGGAGGCGAGTATATTTATAGAAGGATCTGTGTTGCACTGTGCGGTAGGTGAGGTGTGGGGGTGGAGCTAAGCTAATCGGGCAATAATTCTTTACTTTACTTGGGCGTGATCGATCGAAGGAGACTTTGGAAGGAGAGAGGGGCCTTCTTTGGGCGTGGGGATTCATCCGGCGGGTGGTTAATTGGTTGCCTTCCGTTCCGTTGCCGTGGCTTGCTTGCTTGGCTAATTGGAGTATGTTGTGGTACGTAGCCCTGCAGGGGAAGCTAATGTCCGATGCTGATCTTGCGCACCCGGTTCATCATCAGGCCGGGACGGACGTACGTGTGAAAGCGCCTGGGCCAGCCGGGCTAAGTTTGTGGTAACTTGTTAATTCGGGATTTGTTGACCTCAGCTCTCAAGCCAGGCCTCCCGAGGGAAAGCTGACAGCCTTACTGGATGTCAGTTTAGCAGGCAATGATTAGTTTCAGGTCAATCTTACTGGGTACACAACTTCTATAAATATGTTCGTTTAAAAAAAAATCTATGAATCAAAGTTCGTTGCTGTATACTGTAATGCATCTATTCAGAAAGCATTCTTTTTTTTTAGTGTTATTCAGAAAGCATTCTAACTATTGTCATAGTCAGGGGAATGCTTGTTTTGGATGGTTTCCATTCTTCACGAAGGATATCTGGAATGGCTTCTCATCTAGGCCACACCTCAAACAACTGTTATAACTGGTGTACAATACATTTCTCTATCTTAAGGTGTCTTCAGTGATAGAGAAAGCAACAAATTCTCTTGTGATATCTATGTCATCTAGAAATAATAATGAAAACACGTTATATAATGGTTTATCCCTTGATACCATCTCAAACAATTAATGCCTCCTTAAATGTATGATGAAAATTAATCTAGAAAATACGTGACAAGAGAAGATATATTGTACAATGAAGAAAATAATCATCTTTTAGATGTGAATAGGTCATTCCTTTACTAAAAGAAGATAGCATTCTTTTCTTTTTTTCTATCTCCAACTCAACAAAAATTCTACATGACACCTTTAAGAGAAAGTTGACACAACACTAGAGATGCCTTTACTACTATTACAAAGCACACATCTCTCCTACGTTCAGGGTTGTGGTTGGGTTTTAAATTCTTGTCGGCCTACTCTCAAAAACATTCTGGTCGAGTATTCTACTTAAAATCTAACCGTGAAAGTTGAGCTGACTAAGAAAGCAACTTTCTAGCAGGAGCAGCTCGACAAAGAAAGTGGGACGGCTACTACATAGATGCATCTCTGTACGTGGTAGCTAGGTAGATCGATCAGTTCCTTAGCCTGGATCGTATATTGACGGCGCACAATGTGCTGCGCATCCGCGTCTCCGCTCGCTCTCTGCCGGCGATCGATCAATGATCGCTGCACGTTGGCTAGGAGTATCTTTTGGTCTTTACAACGACGCCCTATTTTGTCCTGCCTACACCGTCAGCACTGATGGGCTCACAGCTCAGTGAACCCGGTCCATAAGAGCATCGTTTGAGCGTATCAAACCACATATATGCGGTCAGCAGATTCATGCATGGCATGTGCTTTTTCTGGCAATTGTTGAACCAGCAAATGCATGCCTAGATTTTGTAGTACTTCTAGTTTTGCAAGGGAAATTTATATATGGCTTGCAGTGTGAATTATGCAGGATTGTACTCGATACTTGTGTAAATGTCAATGTCGTATCGACCACAGATGATTATCAGTACTTACAGTATCACTGGTACCGCAGATCGCTACAAGGAAATTTGCGGATATGCGGCTTTAAAGTACGGGTGTTTCAGGTACCTCAAAGGTCCCCTGGATGTTCCTATGCTGAAGGGCTACAGTTTCTATGGTTAGTGGGAGACACATGCGAAAGGTTTACTTTGTTTATCTACATGGTTATTAATTAATCTTCAATTACCACGAGCATATATACCAGGAGGTGATCGTCGGTGAAGAGAAATTTGACCGGGCTAAGGTACTCAGAATAGCCGTCACTTTTAGACTAATAGGAAACACCAAGGAAATGCCTAATGGATAATATTCTGCGCCTTTTCGCCGGCGGAATTGGACTAGGTAGGCTAGACTAGAGTCAGAAAAGTATAAGCGTAATGGAAGCCAGGATTATCTTCTAATTGATCTTTACTTCTTTATCAGTGGCCACTGATCCTGCATGCATGCATGGGAATATGTTTGTCAACTCTGCCACAGGAGAACTTGTGGAAAGGAGCTAGTGAGGGCATTCACTTCAACCTAGCTAGCTTGGCCTATGGAGTTTAGACAACCCGTATACAAATTTGCCTTTTTGGTGGGGAAATTAACTTGGTTTTGGAATATTTTTGGTTATGATATGCTATCAGTTTTGCCTGGTCAATTTTCCACGGTTGTCGTGAGAGCGTTGCTTTTTGTCGGGCTAGTGTTATCCAGATGAGTAATGTGTCTAAGGGTTGGTCTGGCAACGTTATACATATGAGTGTACATTCGCTACCGGTGGGTTTGAAACCCCTCCTTCCTCGAGTACAGCTTTTATGCACCCAAGGCCATGTGCACCCATTAGATTTTTTTAATTTTTTTAAATTATGTATAAGTTTTAAAAAAATCTAAAAAAAATTTATACCGGTTTATGATGGAATGAAGTATATATAGGTAAATTTTCGTAAAATAATATGCCTATTTGTAACCTGTGTAAAAAAATAAATATATATACTGTTCACAACTGTGTACTGTTCACAACCCCTAGGGTGTTTTCTTCTTTTTTTTACACAGGTCACAAATGGGTATATTATTTTACGAAAATTTAATCATGTATACCTCACTCCATAATATACATGTATGAATTTTTTTAGATTTTTTTGAAACTTAAATATGTAATTTTCAAAATTTAAAAAAAATGGGAGCACATGGCCCCGTGTGCACCCTGGACTTTCCCCTCCTTCCTCCCTCCTCTATCCGTTGTTAGTTTAGCTTCAAAATTCACATATTTTATATCTCTACACATTGTACTCTACATGATGAACTAATCATATTTAACTTATACTAATATATTTTTATGCACCCTAAACATTGAAAATGAATTAACGATTAAGTAATTGTCGAATTCAAATTACATTGACCATGTTCTAAATATGATAATACTGTAAAATTAGATTTATTAAGATGTAAAATAAGGATGTACTAAATAAAAGTAATTATAAATCTGAAAACACGAATATGACGCTAGATATGGAGGTGGTATAGTCTAGGTGCCAAAGGATATATTTCCTCGTATATCTTGGGTAATACATGGAATCTACTTATTTATAGTGCTAAAACGCCACGAGAAACGTGTCCTAGATATCGTGTCATTTCTTATGCTCAACTTTGTGGTCTAAACAGGTTTTGTGCTGATTTCTGTTCGAGATCGATCGACTTGAGTGACTTATGTCGTTAATCTATATACATAGTTTCATCGCAAAAAAAGGTATATAAATAGTTATGATATATATATATATATATATATATTCTCTGTTGCATCATTTTTGTTGCATCTATTCATGTCGAACCCGAGCTGTCTGGTTTAGGCCTTAAGAGATGAATGATCGGTTTGTGAACCTAAACACCATATAAATACCTCTGCACGCCCTGCCGTTGTGGGCACCTCGTGCATGGGCAAACATCCCCTTTTACTACATTTTAATATGGAAAGAGCTACTACGGCTTAATTGTGACTCTCTAATACCCCAAATAAATTAAGTAGCTAGTAATAGTTCTATTATAAAAAATACTCTCTCCGTCCAAGAATGTAAGACGTATTTCAATTAGTTAAGATAAAGCTTTGACTAATAATTACTCTATTTATATGTGATTTACGTGACATAAAATTAATATTAGTAGATTCATCTTCAAAAGTACTTCCTTGGATTATGATTTTGTATCACATAAACTGTATATTATTAGAGTAATTATTAGTCAAAGGATTGTCTTAACGAATCAAAATATGCCTTATATTCTTGGACAGAGGGAGTAGCTAGTAATAAAACATATCAGCAGACATATATCTCAACTGGGCCATGAATGATCGGTTGCAAAAGGGAGCTTTTAATTATGGCATCAAGACATTAATTAAGTAGGTTTCAGAAACAAATCAGGGCCTCAAACAAGTTGTCACCAGGAACATGGTCATGCACTGAGCAGCTGGGTCCTGGAGGATTAGATATATTTTGTTAATCGGAAAAGTTTTGGAATATGCTCTCTGTGGTCGCCTTTTCCAATCTGCAACAGAGCTAATTAGCAGTTTGGTGTACAATAGGGTTTTAGTTTTACTACACTGCCTGTGCCTGAGTTTGTTTGGGCATTGGATGCCATTTCTGAAGAATTGAAGCAATCTGAAACTGTTGTAAAACTTGAGAACTGCACGTACGTATGTGATTACCTCAGAGTTATGGCTGCAAGAATTCAACCATTTCAGGTACTCTATGCACTATGCATAGCATAAAATTTCAAATAAATCTTGAAAAGTTACGGAATTTTCCAAAAATAGTTATCCTTGTGGTGACGGGATGGAAATTTGAAATTGACGGCTTCCGCAACAAAATGGGAATTGATGAGTTTAACTCAGTGAGTAGAAAAATGAATAGCGGGCAAGGTCTGCATCCAGATGCAGACGACGGGAGAAATAAATCTTTCGTTGTCTAAAACTAGTATGAATACGCGTGCTTGGGCTCTCGTTGCGCCAGGTCCGTTACTGTACGTTCCGAATGCGTGCATGTTATCAACCATCTAAAACTTTGAAATATAATATTCAGAAAATATTTGAATTTAATTGTTATTACTAAATTTGTCACCTAAAATACCTTCGTCTCATTATATTTATTACCATTTATATAGAAAATATAATAATCAAAGATGTATATTGGGGCCGGTCGCTTATCCAAACCACTGGACAAGAACGTTGGTATATAATAATATTTTGTTCATAGTTAGTGTAAATGCTAGTTTTTTGAGCTAAACACTAACAAACTTTTGAATTCGTGTTGTTCTTTGGTTTCCATTGTAGAGCTCTGTCGCGTCCATGCTGTTCAGATCCATGGTAGTCACAAATATGGTCGATGATGTTACCTTCCTCCTCGTGCTGGCATGTTCCTCTCCCCAATTGAATTTGAGCTGTTGGCCTTACTGTACTCTTCCCACCGAAACCCCAGCATCAGCCACCCAGATCCTGACACCTATATCATCTTGCGGGCTCCGTCGGCACCATCTCATATGGTCGACATCAATGCCGCCATTCTCACATTCTGCCTCCTCCCTGCCCCGCCGACCTAGGAAAAACACACACTAATATATGCGTCTCAATCTCATCAGTCGGCACCCCAAATCCAAATAAAATTGTCCTCGTCTTCACCGTTGCCTGCTTCCATCGTCCACAACGCTTCTCCATGCTACAAGAGTTCACCCGCCGACATCTGTTGTCCGGGACCCAGAGAGCCCCGGAACCTAATAAACCCGCCTGAAATCCTTGCCAAAGCAATCGCATTTGCCATTGTAGGAGCAGGAGTCACGGTGACGGTGTGCGATTCCAATGGTGAGAAATCTGACTGATTTTTTCCTTTCAAATTATTTCTTTGTCCTGATGATTCTAGTTCCATAAATTGAAATGTTAAATTATATGGTTTCTAGAATCTGTTTGAGTTCCTCGCCAAAAAAATAGAGAATATGTTTGAGTTCTCACGAATCAGTGATCAGTGGGGAAAGTTATTTTTTAGGTGCGGAGATAAGACTTGTTTCATTCGCACTTCGAAATCTATCTACTAAAACTAAAATACAATAAAAAAAAGAGATTAGAAATTTTCACAACAAAACAAAACATCAAGTCATCAATTCAGTAGACCCTCTTATTATTAGTCGGTCACAACCAATAAATTTTTGTAACTATAAATAAACAGATCACGACTGATATATCTTCGTTACTATACCTAAATAGATCACAACTGATAGATCATCATAAATGTACTCTATTATATACTAAAAGTAAAATACAACAGAAAAATAGAGAGATGATAGAAATTCTCATAAAAAATATTGTCATTAATCTAGTAGACCCTTTTATTATTAGTGGACCACACCTGATAGATCTTCATAACCATACTTAAACATATCACAACCAATAAATCTTCATAACTATATCTAAACATATCACAAGAGATAGATCATCATAATTGTACCTAAACAGACCACAATCGATATATCTTTATAATTTCACCTAAACACATCACAATGGATAGATATTCATAATTGTATCTAAACATATCATAATCGATAGATCTTCATTATTGTACCTAAATAGATGACAATTGATAATTTTTCATAACTTTACCTAAACATCATCTGGCCATTGATCTAGTGGATCTTTATTACTAATATACCACAACCGATAAATCGTCATAACTGTATTTAAATATTATTCAACATTGATATGGTGTACTTAATAATTAATAGTCTACAACCCATAAATATTCGTAATTTTACACCTCATAAAAAAGCTATCTAAGCTTTAAGTCTGCACACTATTCTAATATCAGCGACCGATGAAATGAATCTTAAGTCCACGTGCCAATCTAATATCATATACAAATGATCAGCTAATAGCGATCCAAAATTTAATTCTACATGATATAACTTACTGGCTCTTACAACCATTGCCTCACTACTACAGAATGAGTCATCTAGGACCCCACATCATAGGTAGTTTTCCAAAAACCGCCTTTGGTGGAGAAAATCACGGACGGTTCGCAAGAGGCACCATCTGGGTTAACTCCCAGTGAGCGTACCATCTACGACACCCGGCTACCATATCGTAAGCGGTTCTTAGCGATGGAGATACCACATGTGGTTTCTTTTTAAAACTGGCTGTGATAAGATGCCCATTTATTACCAGCCAGCTGCTTTGCCCAATCTGAGCCTTGTCTTAAATTCTTAGTTCGTACACAGTGGCGTTGGAAGCTTCGGGGAAATTGTGGCTTGGAGTCAAATTGGTCCAAAAGAATCATGGATTTAGGGGAGATATTGCATATCCACTTGGTATTGGTGACCTAAGGTTAGTGATTGGTCCAAAAAATTAGCTTGGTGAAGAGAGAGAATGTGGATCTAAATCTTAGTTTAAGGCAAAGTATTTTTGTTCTTATGATTTTAAGGCTATTAATTGATTTTAGCTATGTAGGGTGGAAAAAATATATAATTGTGGATGCATGGTTTATATGATCTATAGTGTGAAAAGAGATAAGTGTTTAAATATTAATATTGTATTTACTAATTTAATATGAATGATAGCTTTAATTATGTTTTATTTATTAGTTAAATTGATTTTTACTCCTTACAAATAAAATTTGTAATTATTAGTAGCATGTATTTTTGTAAATAGCAACCTTGATAATTAAATAGAGTATTGGTAATTAATATTTAGATATAATCATAACCCACATAATAATAACATAATTAATTAATATTATATTAACTAATTTACTTTACTTGCTACTATTTGCAATGCACATATAGTAACCCTCAACATTTAACATGAACTAATTTCTTTGTGTAGTGTAGATGGACTGAAACTGGATGTATGATGGTAACCGCTTAAATGAAGAGTATCTGCTTAATGGTGCAGCAGAGTTCATGAGAGTTGCAGAAGAGGATAAGTTGAATAGGAGGAAAGAATAGGTATGCTATCTATGCAAAGATTGTAAGAACCGACATATGTTTGACAACTTAGAGTAAATTGAAGACCATTTGATTCACAGGGGTTACAAGTCATGGTGAACAAAAGATGATACAGGAAGGTGGTAATGATGACATTGCGAAGGAAGGGAACTCCATGGGGAAGGATGTTGATTTAGATTAGATGAAGATTCATCGTTCGATGATCGTGACGTCAGGATTTGAAATTACAATATAAAACCTCAAACGGAACCATCACGTAAGTCAAAACGTCAACCCCGACCTCAACCATCAAGATATAAATACCTATTAGGAATATAGTGATATGGCCTCGCACAGCCTAAGACATCAACCCCGACCTCAAAGCCAACAATTGATTAGTCTCCTCACTCTTTTCTTACTGAGCTAGCAAATTAATGTACTAAAGTATGATGATATAGTTTCCAAGCTCTCAGCGAACGAGTTGATTTAAAGTGATGATTACATTTGACAATTATATATTATGGATCTTAAAACCCTACATACTCGATGTGCTTTATAATTATACACACATGGCACATGAGGTACGTTAAAACAAACAAGTATCACAATAGTAGCTCTAGAACAAAAACTGTAATAATACATCTAACTCTTAATCAAGTAAGTTTAAGAAATTACTCACACAAGTGGTCAAATGACCAAATCTCAAAAACACAGCACAAGTTTATAAGTGGCTTAGAAGCCACAAAGTAGTGAACCCAAAAGTGGCAGCATAACAAAATAAATTGGTTGCCAAACTCTGGGCGGAACCACTGCCTGAGATCCCAGCGACTACTCATCATTGGCATCGATCTTTATAAAGAAACCGTCCTAGAAGGGATGATCTCCTCTGTACAAAATATCAACGTCTACAAGACGAGTACAAACATACTTTGCAAGATTTGTATGGAAATAGTAATAGATGGAATTAGTATCAACACGGCTTATTTGTGGGCTAATTTGCATAAAGCCAAAAATTTTGTTTGATATTACTCTAAGTAACTAATAGATCAAGTTATAAGAGGATGAGTGAGCATTCTTCCAAAACTACTCTATTACTTCTATCATAATCAACTTATGACCAAATTGACTTTTCCTCAACCACCTAGGAAGAGGTAGTCACTTAGTTCCCTAAACTAAGTTGGTAGTTTTAGATTTACACTGAAGTTGTCTAATTCGGCGCAGATAATCACCAAGTTGTCCATAACTGTGGATATGGCTATTCGAATAGTTCTAACCCTACAGGGGTGTACATCTTTACCTAGACGTGTTGATCCACTCCTAATGTCATGCATTTAGTACACTTCAGCAGAGGGTGATCGGACACAACCATTACAATGTTTTCAACTTAGCTATGAGCCACCCCTATGGGCCAGTCCCCATACACCACTCCAGTCGTTAACTTTGACACGGTCCCATAATCTGTGAATCGAGGTACATCCCCAATCTTCCCAAGACTATGTGTCCACCCCACCCTTATATTAAGATGTCACTTCATATTATATCTTTTTGCATTCACACTGCAATTGGAAACGACGAACTAAAGCAACTTATGTACTAAGTCTAGGAAAATTATTTAGTTGTGAGTGGTTCCATTATACTACCATGTAGAAGTACGCAAATGACATAGAAAACCGGCCTTGCAGGAAGATGAGATAACCCACCATGTTCTCAAGAATGGCCTCTTGTCTAAGCCTAATGATTTTTAGTCAAGTTTCTTAATTACTTCCCAGTAGTCTCTAAATATCATCACAAATAACCCACACATGATAAACTAATTCATCGGACTATCCAAATGATCATGACTCGACAAGTCTAAGCATGGTTGAGCATGTGATAATTATATAACTGGTTGCTAAAGACTCGACTAGCTCTTAGTCATGCTAGGTTAGAAGCCATTGACATGGCATTTAGGTTACAAGGTAGTTCCATGCAAATAATAGGAATTTAAGTATCTACAGATAAAGTAGAAGTTGGACGTATGCAATATTAAGTTGAACACAATAGTAATTTTTGGAAATACTAGATGATATCAACGGTCAAAGGAGGGGGCTGCTTGCCTTGCTACTCAGAAAATGGGGTATTGTTCGTAGTCGAGGTCACTTAAGTCGTGACCTTCTGGTGCTATTGAGAAGAAAAAGAAACACCAAAAGAAAATGATATAACAACAATCACTACTATTGAAAAATCATCAGCATGATTATGATATGGAATGCTTGACCCTAGCATAGTATACTCAAAATAAGGAATAATGCAAGTGGAATCAAGTTAATCGGAGTTCGATGCTTAAGATATCGCATTCCAAAAAATCTTTGGCTAGAGGAAAATGGCTAGATTATCCTTTTTAGTCATTTTGTTCTTACTATGAAAACATGCATGAAATTGATGTAATTAGAAAGTATTATTTTTAATATTTTGGTATTTTATTTATATCTTTTTGACTTAATATGAATTATCTAAGATCAAAACCATTTAAAAAGTCTTTCTAGAATATTAGAGAATTATTTTTGATTTAAAATAAATGAGTGTACTTTTTATACACACTGTTACTTAGCTCCATGGGTAAAAGTCCACCCACACAGCTTGGACCTATCTAACAAGCCACTCAACCCACATGTCATTGACTCTACTTAAGTGAAATAGTTAAACATGTAAAAGAGGGCCCACCGGTCAGTGAAAAATTCACACACCGGTTAAACTATCATGGCACGTTTCAACACGAGGGCTCATCGGCTTTGGTTCCCATGATCCTCAAGCACCCAATAGTGGCGGCACATGGCGAGTTCGGTTTCCAGGACAAAAACCAATGAGCCAAGGCTCGGGCTAGACAGAGCAGGTTCACCAGAAGGTGATGTAGTGGTTGGTAGAGGTGGGAGAGCTCTGCAGTGGCGCAGATGTTGTTGTTGACGGTGGACTGAGAAACTTGTCGGTGAAGTTGTGTTTCTGCAAACCAAAGCTTAACATAGAGGAGAGGATGGATTAGAGGGGTCCACTATAGCTAAAGAAACTGATAGATGGCAAGAGGGCTCATCACAGTGGACAACAAATCAATCGAGGCGAAGGACCCCCAGAGATGGGAAGACGAAGATTGATCTCCCGGTTCAACGAATGAAAAATCGATTTCTTCAGGGGTCCTACGATTAGGAGGCTTGCGAACCTATCCAGTAAGGTTATGCATCAACATGGACACGTGGGAGGCTCACGACAGTAGGAGGTGGCCGCCGCATTGGCGCGCTTGCCACGCACATGCTCGAGGTAGACGACAACCCACAGGTGGGCCCCACCTGTCGGTGTCTCATCGTAGGCTCGAGTGCGCGACTGAGTGCAGGGGCAGAAGTTGGGCCGGCTAACAGGCTGGACCAAGTTTTGGCCCGGCTAGAGGTTTATTTTTCTTTTCTCTTTATTTCTATTTTCTGTTTTGAATTTAGGTTTGATTTTGAATTCAAACCAAATGAGCTTTAGATTTTCTATAAATTTTTATAGAAGCTCCTGGGAATATTTAGAACCATGTAAAAATATTTCCAGGGCCATTTTGCTTAGTAATTTCTGACATAAATATTTGAATTCAGATTAGACCCAAATTTGTTTTGAGCTGCAAGTATGCGATAAATTCATCCTAGAAATATGGGTAAATTTCAAAGGTTTAGAAGTAACATGTTGAGCTTATATATAAATTTAGAAGAAATTACACCACTAGAAATTTCCTCTGCTGAATAGATCTTTGATCTGCTCATTTATTTGTATTAAGCATTTTTCTTGTGTTTCATGTTGTATTCTCATTATTTCCTGAGGTATTAGTACAAATGATGAAATGAAATTTAATGATGCACATCAACATGTATTAACAAAATGGGGATATTACAGACCTACCTCCTTATAAGAATCTCGATCTGGGATTCCAATTAGCTCAAAAAGAGAGAAAGGTATGCCAGTTGAAGGTGATCTTCGTGTTCCCAGGTAACTTCTTCCTCGGAGTGGTTAGATCACTAAACTTTGAGGAACATGATGTTGTGCCTTCGTATTATCTGTTCAGCTTCATCAAGGATGTGAACCGGATAATCTCGATATGAGAGATTTTCTAGGGGGTCGAGGGTATCAATAGTTGATTCTGGAATTGGATCTCAGAAACATATTGTTAGTTGAGAAACACGGAAGACATCATGGATGTCTGAAAGAGATGGTGTTAATTCTTAGTGATAAGCAACTTCACCTCATTTTGAAAGAATGCGAAAGGGACCAATATAACAAAGTGCTAATTTGCCTTGGATGCCAAATAGACGAATACCCTTCAGAGAGTGGTTCAAAGTTAAACCTTTTTATTTGTTTCAAAGTGTATCTCTGGACGATTAAGGTCAGAATAGCTCTACTGATGAGTTTGAGCAGTTTGTATACTCTTCAATAATTCGGACTTGCTCTTCTGCTTCTTTGATCATGTCCGGTCCAAAGAATTGTCTTTCCCTGGTTTCAAATGAATTGAGTGGGGTTTGACACTTTTGTCCATTAAGGACTTGGAAAGGAGCCATACATAAGCTTGATTGAAAAATAATGTTATAAGAGAATTCAACAAAAGGAAGACACTTTTTCTTATTGGTGCCAAAGGATATAACCCAAGATTTAAGCATGTCTCCGAGGATTTGGTTGACTCTTTTAGTTTGGCCGCTCGTTTGGGTATGATAAGCAGTACTAAAGGAAAGATAACTTCTTGTCACTACTACAGAAAAGACTATTTTGGTCCCCTCCTCTTAGCCGGTGTTTTGAAAACTGATAGCAATAATGACAACCTAAGACGGTTTGCTACCAGACCGACTACAATGAAATAACTGGCTGGGAAAACATATATCCTCAGACGGTTCACATCTTGAATCGATTAGGATAATAATTTAGTCGGTTCAAGAAGATGAATGACTGGAATAATAGAGTATCACAGTCAATTCGACACTTAGAAGCAATTGGATGATAGCCTAACCCTAGCTATATAGTTCCCTCCTCCGTGCCCAGATTTTGCTAAGTGTCCATTTTGCTCCCGCTCGCCGCCACCACCGACCTCGGTTGCCGCTGCCACCTGTGCCCGCTGGAGAAGGAGGAGGAGGAGGAGCTCACCATTGCCGCCGTCTACAACTGCTTCCTCCTCTAGCACGATGACGGTGCACCGATCTACCCCACGCTGCCTTCTCCTCTATGACGACGGCGCACCGATCCGCCATTCTTCCTCATCCTCCGTGATGATGGCGCACCCTGAGCCTGGCGCTGCCACCGTCACCTCCTCCCCAAGCCCAGCACCATCTTGACTGAGCCTTAAAACCCTCTACAACCGTTGTCGTTCTCCAGAGGGTTTGGGAGTCCTTGCTATGCCGCTGCACCGGGGGCATCGTCGCGATCCATGGCTACGGCCACCGGCGACCGAACTTTGGTAATCTCCAACCATCCCAAACTACCTTAGTAGGCCTAGATGGACCTCCTGAGCAACTCCACATTGGCTGAATTTAAATCGGTTGGCTAGATTTTGAGCTAGGTTTGAACATACTGAGATTTGGATAAAATTTGATCAAATTAGATCTAGTTCATGCCATGGTGATATTTTTGAATGATATACAATTCTCGTAGCCTACTAGCATGCCCAAGAACTACTATGTGCACTTGTTGATCACTTTCCTCATGTTTAGATTAGATTTATGATTTTGTTGAGCTACTTGATCTTGTTTAGTTTATTTTAATCTTTCTATTTTTAAGTACTCTGCTATTGTACCCATATATATGCATATTAGGGTTTTTGTGTTGATTATTTAATCATGACCTTTATTAGATGTACATTAGGGTTTACTTTGTTCAACCTTTTGGCCGGCGACACCACCACCTGGAGGTAAGTGCCCTCCCCGTGCCAAAACCATTATGGTTTAGGCTTTGATAGCTAGAAAGAATTTTTTTGCAGTATGGGAAAACAGTGGTAGCACTTGGATCTAGGATTGCTTCATGTAGTTACTATGCTTAGTCTATGATCCAAGCTTGCTTTTACCACTAGCTAGTTAGGATGGTTATGCAGTTATTGTTTAATCTTATCTAAGCACTATTTACCATCATCATTTTAGTTAGCTATGCCATGTATTCAGTAAGAATACATGATGAGGCCAATGATGATAAGACTGCTATATAATGAGTGTGTTCTTTGCTTTTCTAGTATGAGATAAGGAACGACTAAAAATTCTTACATCATCCTAGAAAAGTAGGCAGACATTTTATATATTAATAACTAGTTAGAATCTGAGGCCTATATTGTTTGCAAAATTTATAATATATTGTCTCATTCAGTCCCAATGCTGTCCTCCTTCATGTGAAATCTTGATGGTGAGTTGCACCATTAAATTTTCTCATGAAGGATGTCACCATTGTGGATTGAATGACACGATAGATTATAAATTTTTACTATATTTGAAATAATTTTTAGGACATATTAGAAGGTATTGATTTGAGACAATAGCCTGATGTGGTGGAACTAGATTATGCCAATGATGAAACAAGACCCACTAATAAATTGTTCACGATGATTTACAAGCGTTTAGGGTCCAGTGTTCAGGATAAGGCTAAAATTGCATTTACGCCAACCTTAAACTTTGCACCTACAAGGGTTTAGGGTCCAGTGTTCAGGATAAGGCTAAAATTGCATTTACCCCAACCTTATACTTTGCACCACTAAACCCTTGTAGACCGGTGTGCAATTATTTGAAATGGGTATTATTTTGAGGCATTTTTTCAAAATCCTTACCTCCTTGATGGTCAATTGCATCATTTCATTATATCTTCTTCTCACTGATTCTATATTGTTACCAATTGCTTGCCAACAATAGAAGGGTTCCAAATAACATAAAGGAGAACTACACGTGAGCTCCCAGTAAGTGTTATTAGGGGATCACATCTAGTTCTCCTTGATGTCGTTTGGAAACAAGCTGTTGTTGATAAGAAATTGGTCGCATAGGTATCATCGATCAGGAGAAAGTTGTGCCAATGATGTGCTACTGTCTAGGTTTTAGGGTTTAAGCTCGTGCTTATTGTTTATGCTAATGATGAAAATGACCACATATGCATAATGTGCACGTAATGTGTAGTGCAACAGTTCTTGTAGAAACTATATTAAATCCATAACTCATTCTACAATAACTTGCTTTACCATACAATTGTTACATCTTAGTGGCTATAGTCTGAGCTATCTTTTTCATCATCTTTCAAACTAAATTGATGTTCTTGACGGAAGCTAGGACCAATTTTATTGTAATGTGATATACTTGTGAATTGAAATGTGATGTGAACTTAATTGAAATGTGATCGACATACTTCTTTAATTTGTGAATTTTTATCTATTTGAGAGTTCATTTGTGAATTGAAATGTGATGTGAATGTGATGTGCATGCGCATGTGTATGTATGATATCTTGATGTTGGGATGATCTGGGAAATCTAGAATATACATACTGTTGTTTTTTGTTTCAGGAGATATGCTAGGCAGAAACAGATTCTACCTAGCAGCTCAAAAAAAATATCCTAGCCGGTTCTGGGCCAAAACTGGCTAGGATAATCAACTATCCTTATCGGTTTAACTTGGAAACTGACTAGGATAGTACATTACTCTAGTCGGTTTAACTTGGTGGAATAATTGAGTCCTATTGGTTCATATTCTGAATTTATGAGGTTATATTATCCCAGCCGGTTGGGGAACCAACTAAGATAATATTTAGTATTAGCTAACCTTTGCTACAACGAGCGGCCAAAACTGACTAAGATGGCATTTTTGAACCAATTGTAATAGCCTATTCTTTAGTAGTGCATAGCCGCTTGAAAACATCCCCAAAACCTGGAGGTGAACAAACTATCACAATTGGAGGTTATCCATTTGGGGATTCTGTGGAGAGATACTACCTGAGATATATATTGTTCTGTGGCTGACTAGCTGCGATTATCTCTTGGATAGTTAGGGATGCGCTACGTTGTATAGCTGATCAATGACTACCCATATGGCATTATTTCCACTTTGAGTCTTTGGGAGGCCAGTGATGCAGTCCAATGCGTTCTCATCCCATTTCACTTAGGGATAGGCAAGGGTTGAAGAGTGCTGACATGCCTTTGGTGTTCGGCTTTAACACGACGACACACGTCGAACGCGGCAATGAAGTGAGCGATCTCTCTTTTAATTTGGGCCCACCAAAATATTTTTTGGAGATCTTGGTACATCTTCATACTTCCCAAATAAAGGAGAGTCATGTTCTTCGCGAAGGATTAATTCTCGAAGGCTCTTTTTCTTTGGCACAATTAGACATTTGCAAAAATAAATTACACCTTGATCATCAGTCGAAACATTTAGCAACTTCACTAGAAATGTTCTCTTTGATTTTATGAATACCCTCATCTTTTTTTTTGGCATCTTTGACTTGATCTTCCAAGCAGGATTGGATTTCTAGTGTATCGAGGAAACCATGTTGAACAACTTTAAGATTAAGTTGTGCAAATTCCTCATGGAGGAGTGGTTGTTGGTCTTGGATGATAAGATTGTTACAGTAGGGCTTCCAACTAAGGGCATCAGCCACAATATTAGCCTTATCAGGTTGGTTGGTAGTGAAAGCTGACATCATAATCTTTGATCAATTCCAACCATCTTCGTTTCCTAAGGTTCAGATCTGGTGGTTGAAGAGATACTTCAAATTTTGGTGGTTTGAATATAATTCACAGTGATTACTAGTGAGGCAGTGCCGCCAAATCTTCAAGGCATGAACCACTGTAGCAAGCTCAAGGTCATGTGTTGGCTAGTTGGATTCATGTGGTCTCAATTGACGAGATGCATAACCTACCACATGACCTTCTTATATCAGCACATAACCAAGGCCTAAGCGAGAAGCATCATAGAAAATATCGAAGTTCTTGTGAATGTCCGGGAGGACAAGTACATCAGCAATAGTCAACTTGCGCTTCAGCTCTTGAAAGCTTTCTTCGCATCTTGATGTCCACTCAAAGTTCTTTTCTTTCTTGAGAAGTTCAATATCAATGGTTTAGCATGTTTGGAGAAATTTCTGATGAATTGGTAGTAGTATCCCACCAGACCAAGAAAACTCTGCACTTGTGTGACTCATCAAGAGCTTGCTTGCCATGCTCCAACTTGACAGCCTTGTTCTCCAAGGTCTGGAAGCTGGGGAAGTTGAAGGCGAGCAGCTTATACCAAGTCTCAGGATTCAGTCCTTTGCGGAACTTCCCCTGTTTCTTATTATCAGTGACAACATCTCCTTGAGTGTACCGAGCCAAATGATTGAGCTTGTGTAAGTACTTAGTAATGTTATTCCACCCTGGCGTGAGATTGTGGACCTCCTCCTTCTTGACTTCCATCACTTCTTCTAGAATGTGGGCTCCTCCGAAGGCAGAGCAAAATTCTTCACCATAAACAGACAGCACCCTGTAAAAGATAGGCATCATAGTTCACACGGTCCGCCACAGAAACATGTGTAGTTTCAAGCTTGCACTTGATCATGCAAAAGCAATTGTCAGCATCCAAAGGATCTTTGAAGCGATTGAACACAAGCGGTTATGTTCTGATGAACTCCAGTAGAACAACATGATCATCAGGCTTGCGTTTTGTGTTTTGGACAAGCCGCTCGAGAAGTTGAGTCTGATCCATACGATTGCACTCTATCTATGCAAGTACTTCTACCATGGTTGGGGAGGTAGAAGATCATCACAATCGTGGTTTGCACCACGATCACGACTACGACCGGCTGAAGAGCTAGCATGAGTATTCCCAGCCATCCTGAAGTAAACAATAGATATCACTTCAAGACTCAAAAGTCGGCTCATATGGAAACATAGCGATAGAATACAATTGAGAAACTAAATAGTGTAGGAATCAAGAGGGAACCTAAGTACATTACAAATGGTAGCACAATAGCTTGAAGGCTGAAACACATTCCATAGGTGATATATATAAATATATATGGTATGTCCTTGCAGACGAGAGTAATATTAAGAGCTGACAAGCATGAGTATAAACATCATCATGATACATTACCATACTCACACAATGAGGTTCAGCTTATACATTATTCATCTACCAATCTCAGTTGGCTACTAACCAAGGAAAGGAAAAATTATACACCGTCATCACGCAAGACGACTACGTGCGTTGGTCTCTAGCACAATACTCAAGTTACAAGACACATTAGTACTCTCCAAAGACAAGTGAAAGAGGCACACAAGTGGTGTCAAACTGCTCAGCTCTATTTGGTTGTGGCACATTCGGGCAAGAGCGAGGTCACGAGCATAGTGGTCTCGACGAAGAGGTCCATGTTGTGGTACAATACCTCCAACATCGGAGCAAGCAATATCAAAAGGTATTGGCTCGGCTTCTGCATCGAGCACTCCAACACTAAGGCGGATCATTCATAGAGTGGGTTCTACGGCTACCAAAAGATTCCACTGACGTTGGTGGGTAGCGAATAGCTCATGCGAACCACATGAAACTCTTGATCTAAGGCCTCGATCAACTAGGCCTGTCGGAGGATCTCTTGATTGTCCTCACCATCCATATCTGAATAAATAGCATAGTTGACCTATTGGTCACCTGGAGGGATAGATAGAAAGGTGCAGTATGCAGACGTCACATATGAGATAACTCGTACCTCAGGCGAGTTAGAGCACAGTAGGCTGCCTCCTGTATAACCATGTCCACAATCGTACCATTGCCATGGCAGATGTGCATAGGGCGAGTATCTCGCTCATGGTATGGGTGAATGAACACTATGGCCATGTACTATGTCATGTTGAAGTCCTTAAAAGTCTCATAGACATTGTACTCGGGCATAGCCATTGCTCGCAAAGGCCTGATGTGTCAATATATCATGTCAAGCGAGCGATCTGCCCATGAGGCATCTAAAACAGGAAGGAACAAGAGTTAGAAACTCTAAATGAAAGGATCTGAGATAAGAGGGAAGGTAAGAACCACCCAAACATGAGATACTTGATTTTTTAGTTAAGTAGGAAAGTAGCAAACCCATTTACAATGAAACGAGAAGGTAAGAGGTTAGAACTAAGATTGAAGGGGGTAAGGAGTAAATAGAGATCTTAATTATTCTTTTATCAACTCCTTCTTAAGTTTAACATAGTTTTTCACAACACAGGACCACAAGAACAACCAAGGTCAAGGTTATCCTATAGATAGTCTTGCTCTGATACCAACGCTGTCGGGATCCAAATCTACAATTAAAACCTCAAATGGAACCATCACATAAGCGGTGACATCAACCCTGACCTCAACCATCAAGATATAAATACCTCGATAGGAATAGAGTGATATGGTCTCGAACAGCCCGAGACACAAAGTGATGAACCTAAAAGTGGCAGCAGAACAAAAAAAAAGGGCTGCCAAACCTTGGGCAGGACCACTGCCTAAGATCCCAAGAAACCATCCTTGGGAGGGATGATCTCCTCTACACAAAATATCAACGCCTGCAAGATGAGTACAAAAAAACTCTACAAGACTTACATTGAAATAGTAACAGATGAAATTTGTATGAACAAGGGTTATTTATGGGCTAATTTGCATAAAGCCAAGTTTTTGTTTGATATTACTCTAAGTAGATGAAAACTACCACATCAAGTTATAAGAGGATGAGTGAGCATTCTTCCAAAACTACTCTATTATTTCTATCATCATGAACTTGCGACCAAATTGACTTTTCCTCAACCAGCTAGGAGGAATGAGTCACTTACTTCTCTAAACTAAAGTTGGTTGTTTCAGAGTATCATTGAAGTTCTCTAATTGGACGCAGGTAATCACCAAGTTACCTATAACCATGGACACGACTATTCAAATAGTTCTAACCTTGCAAGGGTGTACATCTTTACTTACACATATCGATTGACTCCTAATGCCATACAATTAGTACACTTCATGAGGTGTACTAGCGGAGGATGATCAAAACAATGATTTTGACGTATCTATGAACCACCCCTATGGGCCAGTATGTGTACACTTGTCCAGCTGTTAACTGCAACACGGTCCCATAAATTGTGAATCGAGACAGATCCCTAGTCTTCGCAAGAATGTGTGTCCACCACACCCTTATGTTAAGATGCCACTTCATATCATATCTTTTTTCACTCACACTATAGATGGAAATGAGGAACTAAAGCAACTCATGTACTAACTCTAGGCAAATTATTTAGTTACGAGTGGTTCCATTATACCACCCGTTGTGAAATACACAAATCTTGGGTCAATGTACATGAGAAATCGGCCTTGCGGGAAGACGAGACAACCCACCATATTCCCAACCATGGCCTCTCATTTTAGCCCAATGTTTATTAGTCAAGTTCTTTAATTACTTCCTAGTAGTCTCTACGCATCATCAAATATAACCCACCGATAATTAACTATCTCATCGGATTATCTGAAGGATCATGACTCGACAAGTCTAAGCATGTAATAGTAATATTTTTGGTTGCTAAAGACTCGGTTAGCTCTTAGTCATGCTAGGTTGGAAGAGATTGACATGTCATCTAGGTTACAAGGCAGTACCATGAAAATAATATGAATTTAACTATCTAGCGATAAAGTAGAAGTTGAACACATGCAATATTAAGTTGAACACAATAGTAAATTTGGAAATAGTAGGTGATATCAACATGGTGAAAGGAGGGGGCTGCTTGCCTTGTTGTTGAGAAATGAGGTACTATTGTTATTTGAGATCACTTATGTCATGACCTTCCGGTGATATCGAGAAGAAGCAGAAATACCAAAAAAAATGATATAATAGCAAACACTAATATTGAAAAATCATCCGCACTACTCTGATATGGAGTGCATGGGATAGGATAGTATACTCAGTGGAATTATGTTAATTAGAGTTCGGATGCTTAAGATATCACATTAATAAAGAATCTTCGGTGAGATGAAAATAACTAGGTTCTCATATTTAGTCATTTTGATTTTCCTACTATACAAACATTCACGAAAATCGTATAGTTAGATATTATTCATTTTTCTGAACATTTTGGATTTTCATTTATATTTTTCTGACTTAATATGAATTAGTTATGAATTATCTAAGATTAAAACCATTTAAAATAATTTTCTAAAATATTGGATAATTAATTGGATTTAAAATAAAGTAATATAGTTTTATACACACTTTTATGTTGCCCGGGTCAATGACAGGTGGGGCCACTGGTTAAAGTCCACTCAGACAGCTCAGACCTGTCAAACCAGTCACTTGACCCACATGTTATTGACTTTACTTAAGTGAAGCAAGTTAAACATGTTTTAAATAAAAGAGGGCCCACTTGTCAGTATATAATTCAAACATCAGTTAAATTAATCATGTGATTAACCCTATTTAACCAACTGATGGGTCAGGTCCACCCGTCAGCGGCTCACCGATGTTTAATCGCTCACGGGCTATGCGTGGGATCGCGTGCTAGTGTGTTTCAGCATCGAGGGCTCGCCTGCTTCGGTTCCACGGTCCTCTTGTACCCAATGGTAGTGGTGCGGGATCTGATGATTGCTAGAATTGCATTGGCAAGGTGTTCCAGCGGCAGCAGCAGGCGACGCACGACGACTTCGGTTTCTTGGATAGAAAACAACGAGCCAAGGCTCAGATCCCTTCTGGGGTTCTGTGATTGGGAGGCTTACAAACCTATCCAACAAGGTTAGGCATCGAGAGACACATGGTGGCTACAGGGACGCAACAGGAAGTTCATGGTGGTGTCACAGACATCTATCAGGTTCCCGGTGTTTCAGAGAGAGATAGAAAGTAAAACTTGGTGAGGAGGTAGAGTGGGCGGAGACTTATCTATCCACCGCATCGAAACGAGATAAGGACGATCACCAAAGAAGAATTTGGAGGAGGAACTAATGGTGGTTGTTCAGTCTGAGGACCAATTCGACGTCCGCAGTGCACAAGTCGTGGTGCCGATGGCAGGGATGAGCTCAGCGTGTAGTGGCAATCACGTACGTGTAAAGGTGCAGCTTGGGGTGGTCAAGAACGGCGGCGAGCATGAGGTGGTCGTGGCGTAGGCGCTCTTGCCACGCACATGCTCGAGGTAGGCGACAGACCCGATAGGCGGACCCAACCTGTCAGTGTCTCCTCGTAGACGTGCGTGTAGGTGAGTGTGAATGCAAAAGCTGGGCCTGCAAAAAGGGTTGGGTCGAGTTTCGACGCGGCCCAAGGTTTAGTTTTCTTTTTCTCTGTCTTTTTATTTCTATTTTTTGAATTTAGGTGTTTTTAAGCTTTTAATTTTATTTAAATTTTTACAGAGGCTGTTGGGAATATTTAGAACCATGTAAAAATATTTCCAGGGCCACATTGCTTAGTAATAGTTTGCTAAATATTTGAATTCAGATTTGAACCAAATTTGGGTTTGTACTACAATTATGTGATAAATTCATCCCAAAAATATGGTAAAATTTCAGAGGTTCATAAGTTGAGCTTATATATAAATTTTGAAGAGATTCCAACACTAGAAATTCCCTCCCTTGACTAGATCTTTGATCTGCTCATTTCTTTGTATTTAGGGTTTTTGTTGTGTTTCACATTGGATTTTCATTATTTCCTGAGGTTTTAAATTCTCCTCAATTTTATGCTAATATCAATGATGACATAAAGAATGTTAATGATGCACGTCAATATGTATTAGCAAAATTGGGATGTTACATGTGACAATATGGATGAGATGCTACGCCATGTAGAAGGGAACCGTAATACACGTGAGTATGAGGAATTGAAAGTCTTGAGGGGACTCAGAGAAACCTTTGTTCGAGGGATGCAAGAATAAGTATATGAAGTTTTCATCAATGCTTAAACTGTTGAAACTGAAGGCAAGCAACGGGTGGCAGACTATAGTTTCATGGCGCTGTTAAGTCTATTCGTGGAGATGCTTCCGGAGGGAAATGAGTTTTCCACAAATACCTACAAAGGGAAGAAGGTTCTTTGTCAATTGGGAATGGAAAGTGAATACATACTTGTCCGAAGGACTATATCCTCTTTCGTAAAGAGTATGCAAACCTCCAAGTATATTCGATGTGCAAGTCATCCCAATAAAAGCATAAGGATCAAGCCAATCAGGATGAGGGGGACAAGGTGACAGAAGGGATCCAGCTAAGATCATGTGGTATCTGCCTATAATGCCCCGTCTAAAGCATTTATTTGTGAATTTACAGGATGCAAAATTGTTGTGTTGACATAACGAGGAGTGCAAGAATGATGGAAAGCTTGGACATCCTGTTGATTCCATCCAGTGCAAAAACATCGATTGGAAATTTCA
Organism: Stipa capillata; assembly: GCA_019208055.1. Classification (NCBI taxonomy): domain Eukaryota; kingdom Viridiplantae; phylum Streptophyta; class Magnoliopsida; order Poales; family Poaceae; genus Stipa; species Stipa capillata. The sequence goes on from JAGXJF010003060.1 coordinate 142,697, forward strand.
AGAGTTCGGTAGGGATCTAATAAAGATAAGGTTTAGATTGAGCATGGATAGAATGAAACCTTTTGGAACATGAATAGCTGTCATAGCACTTGGCCTGTGAATCTCTGTATCTATATTAATTCTCCTTAGTTATGCATGAAGCGGAAGTACATTATGATGGGGATACTTATGCAAGGACCGAAGCAACCTTGCAATGATATAATTTTTCTACGGTTTTTCCTTGGGGCCCAATCCAAAAAATTGCTATGTCCCACATTGCCGCCTGAGCCCTAGAGTGTCGTCCAAGCCCGAGCCCCTCACCGACACTGTAAGCTGCCCGAGCCCCTTCTCGAGCGTCACCGCCTGCCTTTGCACCACCGCCTCCCCGTGCACTGCCGCCTCCCCACACGCTCGTCGCCCTCGTCCTCGACTGACGGTCATGGTTGCGCCCTCCTTCTCGACGCCCTCGACGTATGCATCGTGCAATGCTTTTTGGTTGGACATTCCCAACCACAACCACTGTTGCCCTCGTCCACCATTGGGGCCATTGTTGACCTCCTCCCCGAGCCATCACCACCATCGGCATCCTCCCCAAACCGCAGCCTCCTTCACCACCGATGAAAATATCGTAGCCAAGGCCCCCCTTCTCCCTCTCTGCCTATTTTTTTCTTTAATTCCATTAATCTAGTTTGTTATGATTACGCAAAATTTGGGTGAATTGTATTGAATTACTATTTTCTAAATTCTAAATTCTAAATTCTATTATGGCTTGTAAAAAAAAGTAATAGAGAATTGTAAAAATGCACGGTATAAATGAAGTAAAATGCATACATGTTTGTAAAATGAAATAAAAATGCATGTTACCTGTCTATTATGGCTAAAATTAGATGCATGTTATAAAATTTCCAATTAATTCATGCTTTACTTCCAAATGATAGTATTAGTTCTTTTACTACTTATAAACTGATAAGAAAAAAATACTTAGCTTATTTAGTCGTACTAATTTAAGTTGGGTATTATCCTTTTAGAAGATGTTATCCCCTCATCTCGCGCCTTCACTGTCGGCTTCCCAGAGGGTTTCCGACGCATCTCAGAGGACCAAAAAATATACAGACGCTCCAAGGGGTCCCAGTCAAAGACCGAAGGGCCGATTCCCCATAATGGACATCAGTTTGTCTAGGGCACTGATTGCGCCGGAAGACAATGCTGTCAAATGGAGAACTACATGCGGGATCTTCACGCGGACATGACTTAACCTTAGAATTTTGGAAGAAGGTTGACCAAGACCTTCGTCAAGTTATGGTGGATGATATTCATACTTCCTTCGTCATCCTATCAGAATTAAAGGCCCACCTCGATAGAGCCAATATCAAAGTGGCTAACAAAGCATGGAAGGAGTTCAAGTTTATTCTTAGCCAGTATTTCATTGCAAAGGACGAGGAGTCCTTTGCCGTGCAAAAATGGATGGATCGGGAGATGTTGGCTCAACTTAAGGAGATAAGGGAAAGAGAAGAATTTAAGGCCTCACGAAGGCGCTTGAAACCAACAACACCTACCATAACAGACTAGTTAGCTCTGGATATGCACCTAAAGTTCAGAAATGGATAGAGGAGTGGGCACACTTAAACCATTCCCCTGTCATTTCCAATGTAGTTTGACAGCGCACCCAGAATTGGTGGTACATGTGGAGGAATCTAGCCGCCACGACTTCTGACGCCAACTCCTTCACAAGCCAAGCAACCCAGGAAGTCTATTCTAAATTGGTAAGATGTCAATTAACTACTTGGTTTATAATATATCCATAACCTCATTCCAAGGTTTATTAACTTGTTTTGCTCTTTCAAAAAGAACTTTGCACAAAACTATCGACAAAGATGCCACATCTACGCTCTACGCTATCTATTGAAGACGCCGCCGCCACGGAGGTCAGGAATCCTAGCACGACCACTTCTTTGCCGCCATTGTGCTCCATGTTCACCTACTCTACTGGGAGGACAACACTACTGTGGAGGCCTCTGTCATCCATGCCTCACAGCTCTAGGACACCTCCCAGCTGATTAGGTAACATCAGATTAGATTTTTCTAAATATACATGAGAAATTATTAGCATAACCCAAATTCAATTAAGAGACAACATATATGAGGAAGCATTATACAATATGCAATGCAAACAGTGCAGTCGGAAATAACAGAGATTTATAAATCAAGTCATATTGCTGAATTACATTTGGACTTTTGCTTGCTGAACTAATCTCATTACATTTGGATGTTGAGATCTAGGAGTCAGAACAATTTCCCTTTGGACATGTATTCTTTAAACTGAACTCTTGTATTGCCCACTTTGCGCACTATATAGTTGTTTATCTTCCTCATGCTTCTCTAGATGAATTTGTTGTGAGTACTGCTCTAAACTGTCCTTGAGCCACTATCTCTATGCATGCAAATAAAAAGATGGCAATCGAGTGAAACAGTGTCACAATGATCAGATCAAAGGTTATATAATTTCTCCTAGGAATTGCATTACTTCATCTAGATTTTTCTGATACCAAGGATAAACTTCTTCACAAGAATAAGATTAATTTTTTGCTACAATCATTTTGTTCTTATTTTATCTATTCTAATTCATATTGTATCGTTCCATGCTTGAACAAGGAGAGCCTATATAAACGATACGCATGTGTATGCTTCCCTTGCCAAGTAAGTATCATGCTTCCTTACATGCATGGAATTGATGTAATTTTCAGTTGTAGTTTAGATTTACAATCAAATTATATTCTGACATCTGGATGTATAGCGACAGGTGACTGCGCCCCTTATATATGGAATCCATTGTTGCCCTGTGCATGCTCATGTTTCTGTCTAGCCAGCAGCCGCCATCTCGAGGTTATGTGCATGCTACCAACAATGTCAGCTCATAAAATACCTTGTAAAAGTCGGCACATCTGTATTCTTCTAGGTTATGAATCTATTTTAGTCAACAAATTAGAATAGGTTTAAGTAGAGCATAACAATTGGAGGTGGAGCCAACACGGTGGCACAACCAGTCACTGCTGCTGCCGTTGAATGTTGCTGGAGTGCCTAAGGTAGGGGCTTGAATATCACTATCGTTGTGTGTCTCCCCTTCATCATCCACATTCCAATTGATGCAATGAAGACGCCAGCAACCATTGTCTTTGGTGATGGCAACCATGCCAGTATCTGTCGGAGCCGGAGAAAATGCATTGTGGGCGTGAAGGCGGGGATGGAGAAGGAAATGTATGGCAGGGTGGAACAGAGCTAAGGGGGCGATGTGGTCATCGAAGAGGTCGGGAAACCACACCTTGTTGTGGTCCTCTACATATTCGCAAACTAGAGTATCAATGCTTTCTTTTGTTTTTTCAGTGTTGCTTCACGATGTTGTAGCAGGAGGCAGAGCCGAGAGACGGGCAAAGAGGGAGGAGGGAGACGGACACCTTGTCTTCTTGTAGGATAAGGGTGGAGAAGGAGACACGTCGGGAGAGGAAAAGAGCCTGATGGTTGTACAGTGGTCACAGAGGAGTGAGAGCGGGAGGAAGATGTTGGTATTTGTTACAATACCGTAGAAAACAGCATGTCATACTCTAAGTTGCATATTATAATATAGATCAATATGTCTATGCCTCTCTGCTATTTTATAGCAACACACGAGTGTCTTGCTAATAAAAATAGGACTCTTAAGTTTTGCACAATGGGCTCACAACCTTGTGTGCTCACCGTTGTGCGTACCTCGGGAGAATTCTCGGTCGGCATAACTTGTCCGCTAAGTATCTCCGATCCTCTTTTGAGCAAATCAGCTATCCTCGTCTCAAGATCGAAACACAAGACCATCAGCAGATTTAATCTTTTAACCTGCAGCAGCAGTCAATCTAGTGCCATCCGAGTCAGCTTATCATCTAATGATGGTGAAATGGAGATTGACAAATTAATTGAAGTCGACCTGTAGAGGGCCTGAGAGCGGCCGGCGTCATCCGTGCAGATATGGACATATATGGAGAAAGATGATGCCATACATGCTTACACTAGCTTCCTAATCATCATCAGATAAAATGCTTTGGATAGACATCGATCACTTTCTTTTCTATATGCGTCGAGAAAAGAGCGGCGACGGTGTGCTAGTGCGATCTTGCTCATTTGGCAGAGCCGATGATGCAATTCAGCGGCCAAAGTCTTTGTTCCTGCCGGTGCCACGCGACCGCATGCATTTTTTATATCAGCATGCGCAGCATCAATTTTGCGTGGAAGATGATGTGAATCCATACATTTGCAAGATCTCGTCTATGTTGTCTACAGTTCAACCCACTTGTCATGAATTTCCGAGAAATTTCTGTGGTCGTTGAGGCGCTGCGTCGTGCATGAATAAGGATCGACCGGTGCAACTAAGTTACTCTCTCTGATTAATAATATCAGTAGTTTTAGGATTCAAGAGGTTTATTAAAATATAAGTAGTTTTAGGATTTTAATGTACATTTATATCAGTTTTTTTAATCTATTTCTCTTTAATTGTTATGGTTAATGATCTCTTTTCTCATGTTTACATATCCTAGATTATTTATTGCATGAGAGACAAGGATAATAGTGTCATTTGGTACATTAACTAACTCCTCCTTAATTCTTGTGCCTAAGTCTAAAACTACTTATATTATGAATTAGAGGGAGTAATAAGATCATTTCACTTTCCTCAAGATTGATCTTTTCTTGTTTGCTTCTTTTTGTTCTTTGAATTCATTTCCAGTTTTGCTTTTAAGGCACTAATTCTGATAGGTATGAACCAGGTAATTAACCAGGGAAAGGATCCATTCGTGAACATGCATTAACGCATGTGTTTTTATAGAACCAGGAGCTTTATGTATCATTCATTAGCAGGAATTAATGCACTCGTTGTTTGGTTTGTTTGCACTGAAGAGTAGATTATGGTTTGGTTGATGATGGCCGAATGGCCGTGATTATTGTTTGGGTTTGTTTGTGGTGTATTATGATTAACAGTAAGTCAAAAAGTTGCAGTACTTTACAAGTTCGGGAGAGGTCGAACATGACTAGTGCATGCATAGTCTTGTGTAGGCGAGCCCATGCGATTTGTGGTCCATAGAAATATCGGAAGAGAGGACAAACCTACTTTTAATACATCCCCCATTTTATTTTATTTTATTTTATTGAAAAATACCCCATTTGGATTATGTTGATACACTATCGAGAGAGCACAGTTGTAACTTACATCGTCCTAGTTAGATAGGGCTAGTACATTCAAGGAAACATTACAAAAGGCATATTATGTATTGCACGTGTCATTTTTTTTACTTTTCATAATCTTTAATGCAAGACTACTTGACCATGATATTTTTAACAATATATTAATAAACACTACCTTTGTTTTACTATATCATATGATCTATATAACAGGTCTTTTTATATATACTATCTTTGTTTTACCATATCCGTCCCGGCTAGGAGGCACAAAAGTTAGGTGATATTTGATGAAATCGGACTCTACTTTCTCCCTTTAGGTAGAGTCGACATATAACATGTCTATCTAATAAGGGTAAACATAGTCAAATTTCATCAAATATTATTTAAATTTTGTGTCACCTAAATTTGTACAGTGGACAAGTATATTGAAACAAAGGTATTCCCGAGAAAAACCTATTGACAATTTTCATGTGGTCAATTTATGTACTTTAGTTATACTAATGATTAAAATTTCAAAAGTTTAAACGCGCAAATACCACGCCCGCCTATATTTAGAGGGCAGGTGAGTGCACATTTTACTAGTGTATCTTTATTTGAACAGGGGTAATAATTTCGTACTCTTGTAATGATCATCAAATTGGGGCCAACGCCATCAAGAAATCCAATACACACTGACGACGTAATTTGGGAAGAGATTAAAGAAGACGACTCACCAATCCTGGACCAGCAGGGGTATCATTAATTGCTGCTTTTGTACTCCTGGTGGTCTAGGATTGGTGATACCCCTAGTATCTTTGAAGCACATGATCCATGATCTTGTAAAGCTCCAGGCATATATACCTACTAATTACGTGGAAACTTCAGTTAAGGCCTCCTCCAATACACATGTGCTTAGATGAGGTGCTAAGTGCATGAAAGGGCTTAACAACTAAACTCTCCAATGCATAGGTGCTTAGCTTTTTGTAGTTAAGCTTCCTTCATTTAATTGTTTAGCAACTAAACTCTTCAATACATAGATGCCACATAGGTGTTTTGCATAGATCCGCGTACTTAGCACCATTTCTTCCTGGAGACACCAAAATTATCTCTCTTCTTCTTAATTACCCCGCCACATTATCTTTTTACCTACGTGGCATGTCTTAGTACCAGTCCAAGGTGGAGCATTGGGAGGGGCCTAATTGCGGCTTTAGAAAGATCGGGAACTGGTCACCATCATTAATGGGAAAGTTAATTGCAGCTGAGCGTAAGCTTACAACAGTCCTCCAAAACCAATTTGTTTAGCGGCAACAATGTCGCGTTTATTTTGTCCAAACTGGATATTGCTGTAGTAAGCTCTAAAATTTTAGACCAAAATATTGTCCATTTACATGTTGTACAAAGAAGAGAATTAAGTAAGGTTTAAAATTTGAAAATTCACACAGCGACTGTATTTCCGCAAATTCATTTGGAAGTTTCCAAACATAAAAGCATCTTTCTGATTTCTTGGAATTATCCGGGTGCACAGACATTGGGTCGCACAATGTCTACTCCGACTCCAGAAGATATACAATTGCAAGATCCATTTTCATGCATTTTCCAAAATGAATATAGAATGCCTTTGCAGGTGGCTTTTCTAGTGAAGAAAGACCTTGATTGCCGTAAGTTGGGAGAGGAGTTTGTAATATAGTTTTTCTTGGTCTGTTTGTCCTTTGTAAATACTTTTTCCTCTATCTAAATGAAATGGCAGAGGGCTTGTCCGGCTTGTAAAAAAAATCCCTTTTTTTCAAATATCAGGGAGGAAAAATACTCCCCGACTCCATTCCATATAGAAATGAAACTATGCAAGCATGTTCAGGTTCACAACTCAGTTAATATCGCAAATAGAAAAATACATTCTCCTCATTGCGAAGCATTGCAGATTTGGAATAGCATCGAAGTGTAGAGGAATGTGACTTCTCAAGATATGCGCCTTCAAGATTCAGTCCTCCTCTCCTTGACCTTTGTCATTGTCGAGGCATCTTGTAAGCACAACTTCTGTCACGCCCCTGCCCAGTCCACTGGAATCTTCAAACCTTGAAGAAGTTTTTGACACGATCCAGCTGGGATTGGAAGGGTGCACCATGAAGGTAGAACCAAGGTCCTCAGCTAGTGAACATCTTAGTCCACCTACATTGTCCACTCAGTATCCTTGATTTGGAGCTTTGCTCCTCATCCCCACCTCAGAAGGCGTTATCAGCTGATTAGTGGAGAGGGGCCTAACTAACCTCCAGTTAGCTGTAATGGCTCCCTTATTTTTGTGAGCAGAATTGCTCCCGACTGATCTAGCTCGTCTGCCTCTCTTTTGAAAGGTACTTCCAGTTCTGAGAGATAAGCCTCCATACCTGTTTCATATTAATCCATTGTTGGGACTTAAAAAACAATATTGTTTCTGCAACTCCATAATCGATCCCCCACAGGACACACTACCGGAATAGAGATGTTTGCCGTGTGCACAACACTTTGCCGAGTGTTTTCCGTCGAACTCAGCAAAGACAACCATAAACCGAGTGTCCAATAAAAACACTCGGCAAAACTACCACACTCGGCAAACCACTTCTTTGCCGAGTACCCTCTACATGACACTCACCAAATAGGGGGCCACGTGTCCTACCTCGCCGTGGTTGACGGAGAGGCGACAACGTGGTTTCTTTGCCGAGTGTCATGTAATGGGCACTCGGCAAAGCAGTGGCCCCCGTTAGCATTGTTCATTTTTGCCGAGTGTTCGTGTTATGACACTCGGCAAACTATGTTTCTTTTAGTGTACACGTTTGCAAATCAGATCTGTTTGATGTTCGTTGTTTGAATTATTTTTTAACAATGTTAGATTTCATATTTTTAAATTGGATCCATTTGATGTTGGTTTGGGCAGTGAATAGTGCATGGTCTATAATTACTTTGTAGTGTTACGTTTTGTAGTGTTCCTATGCCTTACGAAGCGACCGGACCAAGTTTTGTAAGAACTTGACCTCTTTTTTATTTGGTCATGTTCCTATGACCTATTCTATCACTGATTTGGTCATGTTCCTATGACCTATTCTATCACTATCAAAGAGAAAAGTCACATAAAATCACTACTTTTGATGAAAAGCTAGCGTGTTTCTATTGCGGGGCCCACAGGAGGGGGCCCATGAAATCACGCCAGAAACCGTCAGAAACCCTAGCTTTTTGGCATGGAGTCCTAATATGGGTATATAAGGTTGGTGTAAAGAGGGCAAGTCAATATACAACTTTGAAGTTGCACCTCCTTTACAAACAGGACTACCTCGCAGGAAGTTTCTGGACTTTGAGTGGAAAACTCCCTCTTCGGAGCGATCGGACCAACTTTTGTAAGAACTTGACCTCTTTTTGAGTTGGCCATGTTCCTATACCCTATTCTATTACTAACAAAGAGGAAAGTCACATAAAGTCACCACTTTTGATGAAAAGGTAGCGTGTTTCCGTTGCGGGCCCACGGGAGGGGGTGCATGAAATCACGCTAGGAACCGTCGGAAACTTTATATTTTTGGCATGAAGTCCTAATATGGGTATATAAGGTTGGTGTAAAGAGGGCAAGCCAATACACAACCTTGAAGTGGCACCTCTTTCACAAACAAGATTCGGCAAACAGCTCGGCACTCAGCAAACAAACTGATTTAGGGCCACCCAGCTCCTTCACAAATTTGAAAGAAAGAAAGAATTATGAAAGAAAAGAAAAGAAAGAAAAGGAAAGAAATAAAAAAATAAAAGAAAGAAAAATACCATGTTGTTTGCCGAGTGCCTCTGATCTGACACTCGGCAAACATCGGGGCACTTGGCAAACATGTCGTTTGCCGAGTGTCTCTGTTCTGACACTCGGCAAACATCCGGCACTCGGCAAACATACTTATTTAGGGCCACCAGATCCTATCTCCTCACCATTTCTCCCATGCGCCGCTTCGCCCCGCCCGCCGCCGCGCCGCTTCGCCCCGCCCGCCACACTGCTCCGCTCCACTCCGCCCCGCCCGCCCTGGCTTCCCCTAGATCCGCCGCCCCGCCCGCCGCGCCGCTCCGCTCCGCCCCGGCTATTCCCTCGCCGAGGTCGCCGGCACACCACCGACTACCCCGAGCCCCAGATCTCGCCTCCACCGGCCCCGTCCCCGAGCTCGTGGGCCTCCCCGTCCGCCTCCCTCCCCCGCCGCCTCCGCCCCTGCCCTCGTCCTCCCTCGCCCCTGCAGCCGTCCTCGAGCACCCCTATCCGCCCGCGCCACCACCTCGTCCAGATCCACCGGCCCGAGCTCCCACCTCCTTCGGCCCGAGCGCCACTGAGCTCCACCGGCCCGAGCTCCCTCCAGATCCACCAGCCCGTGCCCCCTCTCCGCCGACCGGCCCATCACCACCCTGAGCCCCTCTCCTATGGCCACGTGTATCAGCAACCGAACCGAGCTCGGTCGGCCGGCCACCCCGAGCTCTTCTTCCACCGGCCAAAGCCCCATGAGGTGCAAAGTATTTTTTTGGCATTTGTTTAATTCATGTAATGAGATTGTGATTCTGATGCACAAATTTGATGGAATATGTGATTTTTAGATATGCAATCTTACGTGTATATTGTACGCATGATGAGATATATATGCAAATCTTGTGATATGCTTGGCAATCTTTTGGAATTCGTATATATGATTTGTGGTTGTGTTGCTTGGAGGCAAAAATTCAATTTGTATTGTATACCATGGGAGCTATGTGTACTGTATGATCCAAAAAAGTATGCATTGTATACCATGGGAGAGAAAAGGGGAAGATGAATTTGATTTATTGAAACTTGAGAGAGCTATTTGTGCATGGATATTTGAGAGAAATGGTTAATCTAATTACACCGGCTTATGCACAAGCTCAAGCCAAAAAGAAGGGGGCCTCTATCTGCTACAATATGCTCATGTTTTAAACAAATGGAAGATCTAACTCATGTACTTCTATATTTTTTATCAGGTCTTGCATGGGCTATCTGTGAGCATCTTGTAGAAGTGACTGAGCCCCGATATCGCTGCCGGCCCCGATCCTGCCTCCGCCGCCGTTCCACTACTTCCTCTACGGTAGAGGTGAGCTTCTCCGTCTCCTCCTCCGTTCCCCCTTGCTCTGTTCCGGCCATCGAGCCGATGACACTAGATCTTTATTCATATACAGTCACGTAACCTAGGCGTCTCCCGTTCGAAAGAGTTATGGTTATAAATATGCAAGTCTTTGCATATCTATAACCGTAACTGTTTCGAATTATCCACGTTTTTTTGGATAGCCCGAGGATGTGTAGATTGGGTTTGTTTCCATGCTCTACTCCGATCCGAGACAGAGTTTCGGCAGTGTCTCCCTGTTGTTCTCCGGATACACATTCTCTTGGCTTGTTGCCGAGATGTGTATTTGGAGAACAGCAGGGAGGTGTTGCTGAAATTCTATCTCGGATCGGAGTAGAGCATGGAAACGGCCCAATCTACACATCCTCGGGTGGGATTAGGACCTATCTTTACCTATTAGATAGTTGATGCATGTCTATTCCCAAAATATCAGAGGATGGATGATCGTGAGTGGATGTACACTGGCCGCTCTAGTCAGGGTTTGTTGAGCGATGAATGGATCCAGAAGACCGATGAATTCTTGGAATTAGCATTTGCTAGTGCTAAGGGACCTCGTGGAACTTGGTGTCCCTGCAGTATTTGCGAAAACACGCATCAACAAACAAAGGAGGTCATGGGTCAACACCTTTGTAAGTACGGGTTTATGCCACACTATACCCGGTGGACCTACCATGGTGAGTCCGAACGTGCCAGAGAGGAGGTGGTGCGACAACGCACCGACGACTATGATGCCGGGGTCGGAGACATGCTAGATGACTTTCATGAAGCACATTTTGATGAAGCACATGTGCCACCTATGGAGGAAGTGCCGAAGCCAACCGCAAAGGCCTTTTATGATATGTTGTCTACGGCACAGCAACCCCTTCACAGGCATTCCAAGGTTTCTCAACTGGATGGCATCACACGCCTAATGGCTGTCAAGTCCCAGTTTAGCTGGAGCCGAGAATCCTTCGATGTAATGCTGACAATTGTTGGTAGCCTTCTCCCGGAAGGTCACATTCTGCCAAAGAGCATGTACGAGTCGAAGAAAGTCCTCCGTGCACTTAAGATGCCATATGAGCAGATACATGCTTGTCCAAAGGGATGCATCTTATTTACGAAAGAACACGCGGACGCAAAGTACTGTGTGAAGTGCAATTCCTCTAGGTATCTTGAGGTAGACTCTGGTGATGGTCAGAAGAGACAGCTCGCAATCCCCGTGAAGATCCTTTGGTATCTTCCATTTATACCGATAATCCAACGGCTTTATATGACTGTGGAATCTGCCAAACAGATGACATGGCACAAAGATGAATCCAAGCTTAGCATCTTCAGAGGACAACTAGGCAGTGCAAGTGGTGCGACTAACAAGACCTTGCAACATGTAGAGTGGCGCACTATTATGTTGTATGTCTTCACCAACCTTTCCGAAGTGAAGCCGTACATGTGGTTAGTGCTCAATAAATTATTTCTCAACTAGTCAGAAGTTTGTGTCTAACTCCGCTTGTTCTCATTGCTATAGGGAATTCAATGAGCAATTCTGGCATGAATCAAGGGAACCTATCCTCGAGGAAGCTTCGGCCCTTCTTAGAGATGGTGTGGGAAATGGCATGCCTGATTTCATTTGTTGGTTCAAACAAAAAGTACTTTCTAACTTGGCTCCTAGTTAGTTTGACATTTCAAATTGGTCTTACATGCGACTAATACACCAAGCTATCCCGCTTAAACTTGTAGGGAACAACCGACGAGTCTTTGAGTGCCGACTTGAGACAAGTTGCTAATGGTTGTGCCTATAGGGTGAGGTCATTTAAGGCTTACGACGTTAATGGATATCGCTTCCATACAGCAAGCCACGAGCAGAGTCGGCCCAATCGAAGAACAACAAATACCAGAGTTTTTACTCCAGGTTCAGATGGGGTTGAGTACTACGGAAGAATTGAAGAAATATACGAACTGAATTTTGATGGGAGCAAACCTCTGAATCCCGTCATGTTCAAATGCCATTGGTTCGATCCAGAAGTAGTGAGACGGACCCCTAATCTTGGGCTAGTCGAAATTTGACAATCAACCGTCTTACCAGGAAATGATGTCTATATTGTGGCTCAACAGGCCATGCAAGTTTATTATCTCTCGTACCCGTGCAAAACTGTAGAGCGTCTTAAGGGTTGGGATGTTGTGTACAAGGTACCGCCACACGGTAAACTACTTGTCCCAAATGATGATGATTACAACATAGACCCCAACACATATGATGGAGAGTTCTTTCAAGAAGATGGGCTCGTCAGGAATTTCGTTATCGACTTGACGGAAGCTCAGGGCATGGAAGTTGACAATGAAAGTGGTGCTGACGAGGACGAAGAAGACGAGGTTGAGAATGCGAAGAACTTGGAATTACTTGAGCGGTTACATTTAGGCAATGACGGTGTTGATGACATTCCTCCTCCGGAGCACCAGGATGATTATTTCAACACGCGTGATAGTGATGATGAGACTTATGATCCAGCTGATCCCGATGATGATGATTATTTCTAACAACTGTATGTTTATTTGTAACAGCTGTATCATTTGTACTAATTGGTTTACTCTTTCTCATAGCAGGTGATTGAAGCATGGTGGGCGGTATACGGAGATCGTTAGCGTCTCTATACAAAGGGGGGAGGGATGCAGGTGAAGGCTCCGGAAACAGACCCCGGGGAAGACCTCCAAGAGGAGGAAGGTCGAGAAGCGGAGGCAGGTGTGGAGGAGGTGCTCGGTCTGTCTCGCCTATACCTCCGGCTGAGTCTGAGTCTCAGGAGGCGGAGGAGGAGAGGCAGGAGACGTCTATACCTGCGGCTGAGTCTGAGTTTGGGGATGAGGAGGAGGAGGTAGAGGAGGACGAGGAGAGGGCTTACTCCGCCGAAGCATCGCAGGGGGGTACCTCCAGCTCTACTTCTTCCCGTGTGTGGCTGCGTGGTCCTTCTAGCCTCCCGAAGCAACTAGTGCCCATTGATAGACGGCCGCTCATTCGACCAGATGGAGAGAAGTAAATGGCTTTCTCTACTCTCATATTTTTTTGCTTTTGTATCTTCAATATTTCAACACATACTAATAATTTGGCTTTACATTTGTGCAGGAACTGAAAGAAGGTTGGAGAGGGTGACCACTCACGCCATGTAAATGGCGTCCTTGGACTTTTGATCAAGGAGAAATTCCCTGGCATGGTTACTTTGGGCGAAGTAACCGAGCCGGCATACACATGGGCCCACTATGTAGCCGCGCTGGACGCCCGTGACCGGGAGGGAAGGGAGTTTTCCAATAGAGCCGAGCGGGTGAAGGCCGAGCTGTGGGTAAGTTTCTTTCGCACTACATTAGTCAATACTAATTGCATGGAAATTATTGAACTAATGACTGGATCCGTCGCGTCTATATGCAGGATTTCTTTAGATGCGAGGCGGGCTTCGAGGATAGGGCAGCTGCTGTCGTCGACAGAGCTACCAAGAAGCTTGTTAAGGATATGCACTATGAGGCGCGCGTCCAGACCGTGATCAAATTTCACGCGGAACACCTTGGAGAGAAGGTGTCAAAAAAAGACGCTAGGACCAAATATCTGACCCGGGAGCAATACCTACAGGTAAAGTACATTAATGCTTATTATTCCTTAGATTACTAACACTTAATTTCTTCTTCTTATATATGATGTACTTTATTATTTAGGTGCCTCCGAGGTGGTGCGCCCAACACCTTCCGTGCTGGGAGCGGATCGTGGAGAAGTGGTGCGCTCCCGAGTGGGAGACAAGTCATGAAGCTGCTCGAGAAAGGCGATTGTTGATGCAAGGCGCACCACACCATCAAGGCAACCTCACCCTGACTGGTTACGCGGCTAGATGGGTATGCAATAGCATCTGTTTCTTCCCAAGCTCAGTTCTTCTTAATTTCTGTGCGGGCACCCCCTTTATCTTTTTGCTTTTCAGTTGCAGTCGGTAAAAAATGATGGTTAGCCTTGCTCCCAGTTCAAGGCATATGCTTTGGCCCATAAGTCAAAGGCGTTGCACGGGGTTGTTTATGATCCGAATGACCTGGCCTCAGCGTACATCAATGAGAACATCAAGGCTCGCCTGGATGGATACACATCGATGGCAAAGGAGATCCACGGGCAAGACTTTGATCCGAGTGAGCATGATCTTGATGGGGAAGTGGTTATGAGGGTGGGAGGAGGCAAGAAACATGGCCGGTACTAGATTGGCGACAACACACTCGATACGGCCTCCACTCCCTCTCTCTCTCAGCTCAGAGCTCGGAGCACGAGCTCAAGTTCGGCTATACGCCCTCGCCCAGAGTCTACACGGATTGCAATGACCGAACTCCAGGTTAGTTGTATTTCATTCATCCTCCACGGTCTTTACATGCTTTGCATTGGAATGATGATGAGATTGCGATGACATACTGTAGGCCCAGCTGGCTGAAGAAAGGAGGCTCCGACAGGAATCCGAGAGAAGGCAAGAGGCTGAAAGGCTAGCGCTTGAGGAGAGGATGGCGGCAGAACGAGCCTAGTGGTACGATCTTATGAAGGGTGTTTATGCTGCAATTGGCCAAACTCCGCCACCGATGCCAACCCCTCCTCATCAACATGCTCCACACACTCCCCACACTCCTATTTGCTGAGTGTACAATTTGCTGAGTGTACAGTTTGCCGAGTGCGTTTCCTCCTTCACCGTGTGCCTTTAGCACACGGCAAAGTGATGGAATCCGGTAGTGACAACGGGAGATATAACATTGAAAGTTCTAAATCTTTTGTTGCTCAACCAACAAGTGGCCACAGATAAAAAGTTTATAATTTGTGTTGAGTTTGTGTCGAATATGTGTACGAGTTGAACTAGAGAATGTGTAGTATTGTAATAGGGTACTATGAGGAGTCATAGTACGATACAAGTAGAGTCAGAATTGGACTCAGGCATCCTAGGCCTCCTATATAAGGAGGAGGGCACCACACAATGTAACCAGGCCAAAACAAAGTGATCAAGGCAAGGGGTGGAGCGCTCGAAGTCAAGCCCCGCGGATGTAGGCCTCGTGGCTGAACCACGTTAAAAACGTCGTGTTTCTCGTTGCCTATTCTGCATCTCTCGGTATAGATCTAAACTTCCGTGTGTCGCCTCGTGGAGATCGGCGTGGCTAGAGCCGGTTTTCGCAACAAGTGGTATCAGAGCACGAGGTTCATGGTAGATCTTGAGGCGCGTCGTGAAAATTCGCTTCCAAAAGAGGCGTGGAAATTTGCACAAGATCTTATGTGAAAGAATTTCTGGCGCGAGGTGGAGTGAAGAAGAAGAAAAAAAGGGCGGCTGCGGTGCACGGTTGCAGCAGCAGCAGGCCAAGGCACGGTCGGGAGGTGACGGCGCAGGTGCGCTGCCAAGGCCTGGGGGCAAGGCCTGGTGTGCGGTGGCCCAGGCGCGAAGCGGCCAGGTGGGGTAACGGCCCGACGCGCGCTCCCGAGGCCCAGCCGGGGGGGCGCCCTGGTGGTAGGCCGAGATGGTGGCTCAGGCCGTAGGGCAAGGCATTGGCCTAGGCGAGGCAGCGGGCGCGCAGCCGGCCCAGGTGCAGCCTGGGGCGGGCCTAGGAGGCGACAGTGGCCCAGGGGAGGCATGCTGGGCCCAGGCGGGCTGGAGGCGGCCCGGGGAGGCCCAGGTTAGGCTCGGGGGCTGGTGGCTGGGCCAAGAAGGTTGCAGGTGGCCCAGGAGGGTCGGAGAGGGCCTAGGAGGACCGTGGGTGGCCCAACAAGAGTTGGAGGTGGCCCAATAAGGTATGGGAGGCAGCCTGGACTGTTTTTAGAGCCAGATTTCGTGAAGGAATCATTTTTTGCTGAAATTCGAATTGGAGTCTGAATTTTGGGAGGTGAGGGACTCGAAGTAGGAGTCCAACTTGGATTTGGGGGTCGAAGGACTACTATATAAGCAGGGGTTGGCGGAGGCTTCAAGGGACGCGATCTTAGGAGTTGAAGCTTGCAGCCAATATGGAGAACACGTGATCCGGAGGAGAAGAGTACTCGGTGGTCCGAAGGTGAGGCGTGCGACTCGGCATCAATTATGGACAAATTGATGGAGGAAAAGACAGCAGGGTTGTAAGAAGTGTGGGCTGACTACTCAGGAGATCTTTGACCAAGGCCACGGAGGCTCGACACAGGAATTGTCGCGAGGCGTGCAGCTGAAGGCGCACGGCAGGCAGAGATGGTCTGCAAAGGAAAGGATGAGACAACTGCGAATTGGACTCAGTGAGATGACTCAGGATATGGCTGTAAAGTTTCTTCAATTTCAAGTAATGAATGAAGAACGAAGTACAGTTGTAGGTTGAGTCATGGTGGAGTCAAGTAATAGCAATGGAGTCTCATCGGAAGTTCAGGTCATTGAGCTGCAAAGGTGAATTTCAAAGTACAAGGTGCACAGAGGTTCACACAAGACGGCTTTAAGGTGGCGAAGGATATATTCACCAAGGTGGAGTTTGTTGAGTTTGTGTTGAATATATGTACGTGTAGGTTATGAGTTGGACTAGAGAAGACGTAGTATTGTAATAGGATACCACAGGAAGTCCTAATAGGATACAAGTAGAGTCAAAATCGGACTCATGCATCCTAAGCCTCCTATATAAGGCAAGGGAGGAGCGCCCATACTCAAGCCCCGTGGATGAAGGCCTTGTGGCTGAACCACGTTAAATACGTTGTGTTTCTCGTTGCCTATTCTGCAATACTCTCGGTATAGATCTAAACTTCCGCGTGTCGCCTCGTGGAGATCGGCGTGGCTAGAGCCGGTTTTCGCAACAATTTGTATTCCAGTGAACATATTCATCTCCTCCCAAACTAGCTTGGCTATAATGCATTTAAAAAACAAATGGTGTACTGATTAATTTTCAGTGGAAAAAATCAGGCCGTTTATGTAAACCTCTTTTCCTAAGGTTATCTCTTGTCATGATCTTGTCCCGAGAAACTAGCCAGGAGAAGATCTGTATTATGGGTGGAAGTTAAGTTTCCACACAACAGGCACATAAATAGGCATCATTCCACTAAAATTAATGATTCCATACAAAGAAATAGAGGAGTAGATCCCATTTAATTCATACTGCCAGAGCAAGGAGTCTTCATCATCAGAATAAATAATGCTATTGGCTATTGCTTCCAGCTCAAACCATTGTTGAAGCAACGGCAAAGTGAAAGTTCTTCTAAAAGTGCACTTAATCTGAGTTCCATCCCAAATATCAGCTATCACCCGGTTCTGCTCATTAATTAATGATTGAATAGATGTCCCAAAATTGTATAGCAAGTGGAGCATTGCCAAACCAAATGTCTTTCTAGAATCTAATATATCTCCCATTACCAACTTGACGGCCTATGCTGCCCTAGTAGTACCTCTACAGAGGTTGTTAGTGTCATATTTAGGATCAATCACATGTCTCCAAAGCCTACCTTCGCCACTAATGTACCTCTTAACTACCAATTTGCCAAGTGTATTCTACGGTGACCTTCTGAGAATTTAGGATTTCCAAAGCTCATTTAGGGAACTTAAAAAGGGATAGTAGATACGCAGGGATACCTGCTAAGCAATATTTAATCAATAATGTTACTCTACCCCCATATGAGAGCAGCTTCCCCCTCCAACCATCAATTCTAGCGAACATCTTATCTACTATTGTAGGTCGCTTCCCTCCTAAGCTTGTCAGAATGCAGGGGAAAACCTAAGTACTTGATGGGGAAGTTACCTACTACACGCTAGAAAATGTATACAAAAGGAGTATACTCCTTGTTAAGATCGACTTCATTGACAGCTTGGGCAACATTGTTTTCTATGAATAACAAGGTGTTGTATGCACATTGTAAACTAACAATACCTCCAAGGCAGAAATCCTGACGCATATCTCGACTCAAATGTGTATTACATCCTTTACAAATCATTCTAGAAAAGACATCTACGATTAGATTGAAGAACAGGGGGGCGGGATAGAGCGTCCCCTTGACTCAATCCTTTCCCTGTAACAAAAAAGTTACCCTCAGTGTTATTAATATTAACCCCCACAGAGCCACAGTGTATTATATTTGTGATCCAACCCCTCCATTTTGGCCATAAAACCCTATTCTAAATTGACCTTATTATAGGATTTTTCAAAATCTATCTTGAAAACCATGAAACTGTGGAATGGAGCACTTTATGAGCAGAAACCACACTTTCTAGAATATATCTACCTTTGATAAAAGTAGATTGGTTGCCAGCAATGAGCCTATCGATAATCCTTGCTAATCTGTTAGTTCGAACCTTAGTAAAGATCTTAGAAGAGCAATTCAAAAGGCTAATAGGTCTAAAATTCTTCATGCTCCTAGCTTTATTTTCTTTAAGAATCAAAGTGAGCATAGAAAAATTTAGTCTAAAAATATCCAGCATGTTATCCTCACATTCCTTAAACATATCCATCAAGTTTGCCTTAATGATCTCCCAAATGTGTTGGTAGAACACAAAGGACAGACCATTCCGTCTAGATGCTCCATCAGAATATGAGCCAAAGACTGCTTTCCTAACCTCCTCTTCAGAAAATGTTGCTTCTAAAACATTATTCTCCTCAAAAGATAACTTCTTGGAGTCTGTAAAGAAATCTTTCTCTAATTCTATCAAAGGTCTATGTTAATAACAAAACATATTTTTATAGAAGTCTGTTGCAACCCAAGCATATCCAAGTATCATAGACTGCCCTTCTCTCCTCCTTCGATTTGCAACTCCATGGAAATAAGTATTCCTATCAACTTCTAGAATGTCTCTTTCTCTAGATCTTTGCCTAGCCTTAGTCTCCTCTAGCATCCAAACTTCATTCATTTCTCTACTAAGTTGTACCATCCATTCCTTCTCTTTGAAGGAGAGAAGGTCGAGAAGGTAAGTTCCAGACTTAATATCTAAAGCATCATACTCCACTACTACAGAACACACAATTACAGCCGGCCGAAAATTGCTTTCTCAGCCCATTTACCGTCCGGCTATAGAGAAAGGGTGCTAATAATATGAATAATCTCAGCCGGTTATAAAACCAACTGAGATAATAACGCCTTAGCCGGTTATACAAAAAAACCAACTGAGATATGCTACTATCTCAGTCGGTTTCCCACAAAGAACCGACTGAGATAATATCATATCTTAATCAGTTTTCCAACCGAACCGATTGAAGAATAAACTATCTTAGTCGGTTTCTCCGTGGGTACCGACTGAGATAATAGCATATTTTAGTCGGTTTTCCTGGTTGAACAGGCAACAATGATTATTATCCCAATCGGTTCTTGAGAAAGAACCGGCTGGGATATTCATTGGTAAAGGGCAGGTAGAATCTGGGTTTCTTCCTGTCTTGAAACAGAAAATGTACTTTATATACCCAGATTCCCATAATTCCCAGATCACATTTCACATCACACTTGAATTCATAATAGACATTCACATTGACATCATATTTCAATTCAGAACTAAATACAAATGAAAGTATATAGAAATTCAATATTTACACCACAACAACCATCACATGTCTTAAGGAATTTGCAACAGATTGAAATGCAAGTGACAACTAAGCATCGATCATTAGGTTCAAAACAATTGTCTTAGTCTTTGGATCCGTCGTAGTAGAACTCGCCTTTTAGATCAATGATGCTATCAAGAAGGAAACACGCCAAGTCCTCTCAAATCCTGCCTAGGTCCGTCTTGGCAATTATGTCTCTGCAATAGTACCAACCTGTCAATATGAAGATCATACTTATGCTAGATACAAGATGAATAAGACAAAATCATAATGATAATTTGCATACCTCGGTAACTGCATTTTTGTTCGCGGAAGCTTGACACATGAGAAGGTTCATGTAGTGGCCAACATAGAAGCCACACAAATTGCTAAAATTGGGTTGCTGGTGGCACTAAAAAGATATATATATATATATAGACTCGGTATGTAGTTGTATAGAATTGATACCATGGAGTGTAAAAGTGTGTGACACGATACATACCGGAAAGGAGAAGTAGTGGTATAACTTATGAGGGCCCCCCACATTATCACTTTTCCCCACGCAATGACAAAATATTTGGTAGGCTCTGAACGTGGAAGAAAAACCGTAATTATAGCAATGACCTATTACCATGGAATTTTATGAGGTAATTTGTTTACCTGTCGATCATCATGCTGACCCTCTCGAAGTCGGTCATGTTTTCGAGGTATGAATCTATATAATACACCTTCTTGATAGGGAGTATGATAACAATGAGAATCCAATGGGAGCTAAATGGTCATTAATCCCAAGTTAGTTGATGCTGCACCAAAGGTGCGATATGAACAAGTTTGAGACATTAACAAGTTTATAGCGCTTACCTTTTGTTGAAGGGATAGATGATGAATTTCTTATGTTGGCTAGCCTCCATAAGATCGGCGATGTAATCCTCGACAACCCTTTCAGCAGAATCCATGGATTGCTCGGAGGCAAGATGCGGGTCGACGAATCCTATTGGTTCATTTGCTTCTCTCGCCTTGACAAAAGCGAACCTATATATACACGAGCGAAGAGTTCTGTATTTGTGACATGTGTAGGTATTATAGTAAAGTAAATGGAGCAAGATTGTAAGCACTTACATTGTGAAGCATCTCACGAGGCCCACGTCCAAGGCGTTTAGGTTGTACATAAGGAACAAGTCCTCCCAAGTCATGACGAACAGTCAAGCCTTATCATGGAGGAAGTACTCACGTCTGAACTTGCCAATGATGCTATCGCTCTGCTGATTCTTGGGTTTCTTAAAATTGGCCAAGTAATGGTTGTGCAACGCAATGCAAGCCAAGCCAAGTTCAGACATCATTTTTTGTGATTCTTGACCATCGGCTTCCCAGACTTGTATGTCGGGACAGTCAGAGCACTTGGGAGACTCCCTCCAACGGCATATATCGCAACTAAGTGTTCGATGGTCAAGTCTTGGGTAGAAGCTACTTTCATCAATTCCTTTCCCTTTCCAAGCTTTGGCGATGCCACCTTGGGACAACTCTTTGGCGATTCTTGTGTTGTTAGCTCAACCTATCTTGGTGACAATGCCGCCACCACAAGAGGTGAGAACATCAAAGGGACCAGTGGTTGCTCTAACGGTCGCGGCGAAACCTTCTTAGTCGGCCACGACCCATCGAGGGAGATGTCCTTCTTGGGCCACTGGATGAATGTCCCCTTGGCTTGATTTAGAGTTAAGATCTCGTTGTTGGGTGGAATCGGGACCTTCAGCTTGCTGAAAGTGTCATTAACCTCATTGATGCTCACCTTTGTATACAAAGGGTCTATGTGGACGTTATGTATCCTCTGTTTTCCCCTTTTTGGGAACACTAGCCCCAAAGTGGTATCCACGAGATCATCCATGCCCACCATCCTAATTTGAATTGTTCATCTCGTGGGAGCCTACATAAGAAAGTCAAGTTTAAACCAACAGGCCTGAAACAATCTTATGTGCAACAATTTGTCAAGATATATCAAGAATACATTGATCTCATCGCACGGGAAGGTAGAAGTCGTATTTTCTTGGTGAGTAGGGAGGTCGATCGACACGCAGCTACTCCAACGAGCCCTAGGGCTGGCAGCAACTGGCTATTCTTGTCACGGAGTTAGAATCCACTCCACTCTTAAGTCCTAAAGTATCTCTTGCTTGAACTCTTCGCGTTTGCATTGTTCTTCAGCGGCTTTCCTAGCTCTTTTGCGTTCGCGCTTCACCTCCAAAGCCTAGGAGAGTCCATATTTGTGTGGAACGAGGGAACCTACCTACACCCTTCATGCAACCTGGGTGCTCGGGGTTTCCCAAGCTCTCTTTGAGTACATCTTCTACGAAGGTGCCAGCTTAGGATGACGCATCAAACTCCAGCTGCAAAAGCCAGAATTATTTGTTACTTTAATTGGTATAATTGACAAGTTGTTAGTACGACTTAGGCGGGATTTATACTGGTTGTGTCACCGGACGGTCTAGGTGGTGACGGCGACCAAGAGTCTTACTCTTATACTAAATAAAATAACCATCTACACTAGCTTCATCAATTCAATAACAGGAGACTAGTTCCTACATATACATAGCAAGCTTCTAGTCTTCACATGCAAAAATATCAATTAGATCAAGTTTGATTTGAAGATAAATTAGATCAATATATAGATACCTCTAACCATCTAAATCATTCTATATAGATGAACTCTAAGCATCTAAAATAGATCCATTATTTTCTATACATCAACTCCAAGCATCAACTCTAACCATCTAAATCATTCTATATAGATGAACTCTAAGCATCTACTCTAAGAATCTAATCTAAAAATAGTGCTTGGCATTTGTACCTAAATTGAAACCCTACAAATAGTACTAAATAGGAACCCTGAAACAGTGCTAAATTGGAACCCTTAAACAATGCTAAATAACCTAGGGATCATTGCAAATTCGTTCTCATTCACAAAAATTGTCCTAAATTTGTTCTCATTCACGAAAATAACCTAGGGATTCATTGCCTTATAACTTGCATCCTGGATTGGGGAGGCGGTGTGGGCGACGGAGGCACCGGTGTGGGCGATGGAGATGGCGGCAGCTCAGCGGCTCGGGGACTTGGTCCGGTGTGCGGGGAACCCATCTCAGAGGAGGTGCGGCCAGCAATGGTTGAGGTGGGTCGGGCAGCGGCGGTTCGAGGCAGTGACAGAGGTAGCAGCTCAGGTGACAGCAGTTCCACGCACGGGAGATGAAAATTGGAGAAGTTCCAGAGGCGAAAGACGAAAAGGTTTTTGTTGAAACCAAGTCATCACAACCGGTTGCTTGAGAGAAAGCGACTGAGATACGTTTATCTTAGTCGGTTTAGCGGAGAGAACCGATTGAGTTAATATGTTATCTCAGTCGATATTGCTGCCCAACTGACTAAGATATACTATCTTTCTTAGTAATAGGCTTTCTCAGTCAGTTATTGCTGCGTAACCGACTGTTATATGTGCTGCGTGCACTTCAACTCTAGCTATTAAAGTTATTTTTTATTATATTAAAGTTATTTATTCATATTAAAGTTATTTTCTTTGTATAAAAGTTATTTTCTACCTATTAAAGTCATAGAATCGTAGGAAGTAGTACCATATATCATTAATATCGCATGTTTTGTTACAAAATAATTCCTTCTTGATGATCATTGCGTTTGTAGGGAGCCGGCTCATGCGGCACTTCATCTTCAACCCTTGTTCCATCATCGGGGGTTGGAAACTCATTGATTTTGTTGTAATCTTCTTCATCCACTACATGTTCAACTCCAACAATACTCCTTTTTGAGGGCATTACTTCGTGCCGCTTCTTGTTGACGGATCAATAATGTAGAAAACTTGATGAACTAGTTGAGCATGGACGAAAGGTTCGTTTTTGTAGGCAACACGTTCAAGGTTCACAGTAGTATGGCCTTTGTTGTCAGGTATCACCTGTTTCTTATTGACCCAGTAGCAATGAAACAGCAGGGTTTTAAAATTTTCACCATAGTCCAGCTCCCAAATCTCATCTATGTACTCGTAATACAGTTGTTTCTTGTCATCTGTTTCAAGAGACACTGCTGTTCTGCATAGTGTTTTTCATATCTTGTTCTTTTGTATAAAAGGTGTATCCATTCATTTGCTACCCTTTCCATGTGATGATCAACCATGTTGGGCCTCTTGCTAAATATGTCAGTGCATCACTTGATGGGAATTCATGGAATCGCTCTTTGAACCATTCGTTGAACTCGGAATTTTGATGTGTTATGATCCAGTCATTTGCGCGAGTCAGATTCTGTTGACGTAGAATGTCCTTGTGTTCATTCATATATGGCGATACAATGGCCATGTGCTGCAAAACAGTTAAATGGGCTTGAGCATACTCAATCTGAACAGGATCGATCACTTTCCTTCCAATGGTCCCGGTATTGAGCAGCCTGCCCTCATGGCGAGATCAAGGCACGCCTACTGCTTCAAGATGAGACATGCAATTAACACATAACTCAATGACCTCTTCTGTTGCATAGCCTTCAATGATGTTGCCCTCAGGGTGAGATTGATTTCGTACATAGTACTTCAGAATTCCTATGTAGCACTCGAATGGGTACATGCTATGTAAAAACACAGGCCGCACATCCTTATTTCATGCAGTAGTTGAATTATGAGATGAACCATGACATCAAAGTACGACGGAGGGAAAAACATCTCGAGCTCGCATAGAGTATTCACCACCCCATCTTGCAGACCATCTAGTTCATCAAGGCTAATGACCTTCTTAGAAAGCGTGTTAAAGAAACCACACAGCTTCATGAGACTCTGCTGTACATTTGGTGGAAGAATATTTCTAATTGCAACCTGGAGCATTTGTGTCATAAGCACATGGCAATCATGTGACTTCATGCCTATTAATTTTAGATCTTCCATTGAAACAAGTCTCTTGATGTTGACAGAGTAGCCGGATGGAACCTTGATACCATGCAAGCATTCACATAATTCTGTCTTTTCTGGCTTGGAAAGGTTGTAACAAGCAGGCGAAAGGAACGACTTTCCATTTGTTGTTTTCTGCGGTCTTAACTCTAGTCGGATTCTCATATCTTCCATGTCTAGCCATGCATTCAGACCATATTTTGTTTTATTAGGCATGTTCAATAAGAGACCTATTATGCTATCGCACACATCGATGTTGCGACGTACTTCTAGATGCTTCCAGTAAGGGAGGTCCCAAAATATTGATCTCTTCTTCCAGATAATCTTCTCAACAGGCTTCTTTTTCTTCGTTGTACCTCGCCTTTTAAACATCCCCTTTCCAAGCACATCTTTTAGGTCTTTAACCAGATCGTGGATCTCGATGCTGCTAAAAATATGTGGAGCTAAGCCTTTTTCAACGGTTCTATCGAATTCATCTCTCATCCTGCGGTTTTGGTGATCCCTTATAAGAAACCTACGATGACGCATGTACACTATTTTCTTAGAGTGTTTTAGCCACCTACTTGCTGTATCAACTAGGCATTGAACACATGCATTGCTCCCTTTGATAGTCTGGCCCAAACAGTTACCGTTGAGGGGATAATCATTGATGGTAATGAACAACATGCAGCGTAACGTGAAGTTTTCCTTTAGGTGCGCATCCCATACCTTTACGTCTTCATCCCAAAGAAGTTTCAAATCATCCACCAATGGGGCAAAGTACACATCAATGCCATTACCGGGTTGTTTCGAACCTTTGATAAGTATTGCCATCATGACGTACTTCTGCTTCATACACAACCAAGACAGAAGGTTATACATGTTCATGGGCCAAGTGCTGTGTCGGCTACTCATGTTGCCGAAGGGGTTCATTCCATCAGTGCTCAGCGTGAACCTTACATTCCTCGCCTCTTCACCAAATATAGCATACCTCCTATCAATATTTCTCCACTATAAAGAATCTGCTGGGTGTCTCAACATTCCATCATCTGTACGCTCATCTGCATGTGAACGCATCAGTTTGGCCTTCTTAGGGTTCGCATATAAGCGCTTCAAACGGGAAATTAGAGGCAAGTACCAGGCAACCTTAACAGGAGTCACATTCCTTACCTCTATGCTTTTCTTGACATCATCACCATTATTCTTACGCTTGTATCGAGAAGTTTTGCACAACGGATATGCACACAAATTCACATACTCTTTACGATACAGGATACAGTCATTCCTACAGGCATGTATTTTCTCTACTTCCATTCCCAAAGGGCAAAGAACCTTCTTAGCTCTGTATGTAGTTTTCGGCATGTGGTTTCCCTTTGGAAGCATGTCTTCTAACAAAATTAGGAGCGACGAGAAGCTCTTATTGGTCCATCCGCTGCTGGCCTTCAATTTCAATAGTTCTAAAATGCCCAACAACTTTGTGAACTTGTAGCCATGGTACATTGGTTTCTCCAAGTCTTCCAATAAGCAGACAAATTCCCTGTACTCCTAAGCATTCTCACAGTTTTCTTCAACTTCTCGGATCATTTGATCTAACTCGTTATCTTCATGTGACGACGTGTCATTTTGTGACCCGTCTTCTTGT
Organism: Stipa capillata; assembly: GCA_019208055.1. Lineage (NCBI taxonomy): Eukaryota > Viridiplantae > Streptophyta > Magnoliopsida > Poales > Poaceae > Stipa > Stipa capillata. The sequence goes on from JAGXJF010003060.1 coordinate 168,984, forward strand.
GACGCACATACATCATCACGCGTATACTCAAGAGGTGTGCTATTGACATTATCAGCCATGTCATTACCTTCATCCATGTTTGCGGGACCTTTCTCTATGATCTGATCTTCACTGTGGCTGGTCCAACATGCATATCCCTTCATGAATCCTGTCATGATCAAATGTGTTTGGATCTACGTAAGGTTTGTGAAGCTCTTCAAATGTTCACAATGATAGCATGGACAGCTGATCCACGTGTCCCCACTGTTCAAACTATATTGTTCGGCTACTCGTAAGAATGTCGAGACGCCTTCGATGTACTCATTGGTAGCACGATTCTCAGCATACATCCACTGTCAATCCATCTACATCAACATGCAAATTTTATTAAAATGAGCAAGAACGATCAAAATATTATGTGCAACAAAATTCTATGGAAATTACCATAAAATTTGGCAACACCCCAACCAACCTATATCAAGTGTGCTAAACAATGGACACTTGCATTGAAGGCTCTGGCATGCAACTTCGGACGTTATTTATGGATGTTGAACAATATCATCTTAGCTGGTTCCCACGAAACAACTGACTCAAATTTATCTCAGCCGGTTGCGCAAAACTAGCTGTAAAAATTGTATTACCTCAGCCGGTTTCAGTGGTCCAACCGACTATAAAACTATCACAGTCGGTTTTCTACTTTGAACCGGCTGACGTTAGATATTATCTCAGTCGGTTCGTTCTTTTATGTCGGTTTTGTCACACCAACCGGCTAAGATTTGAGTTCTTATTGTCAGTTTTGTTTGCACCGGCTGAGATCTGGGGTCCAGGAAACCTTGTTCTGTAGTAGTGCTCCACCATCTCCTTCTTATGATTCCTCAGGTTGGCCTCAGTGCTCCAACCCTTGGCAACTTTCCTAAATCTTCTTACTTTTTTGTTGCCAAATATATATAGCACTAGTAGACCTATAGCTACCAAACTAGGCTTTGAGCATAATATCAAATTTTCTTGATTGTTGGCCCATGTATATTGTGTACCAGCTAAGTTAATTTGTACAAAGACCACATGTTAGTCCATGAATTAAATCTATCAGACCATTTGAAATCTACATTTTTAATACTCTTATCTTCCTGTAATCTAACAAAATTAAGTTCGCCTCCTATGATCGTGGGTTCTTGCTAATCTAAGAAAATTTGATGTGATTCTAACAAAAAAATTTGTTTTCCTTCCTCATAAGGAGATCCATAAATTGTAACGATTCTCATCTCTACGTCTTTCGTTTGTCTCTAACAAAGCAACTAACAAAAAACTCTTTAATATCCCACCTAATAACATAATATATATCACAATTAACTCCAGCTAAAATGTCTCTGCAGTACCATTTGCTGGTAAGAGATTCCATTTGAAATTTATATTACATAATAGATATTTCAAAAACGGTTTGGTGAAACTTTCCTTTTTGGTTTCCTAAAAACCAATGTACCCTATGGATATCTTAGCTAAACTATCTAAGGTACACTTCTTTCTCCAGAAACAGTAATGCCCCTAATAATCCAGAAAACACTAGACATTAGGAACTACTTTCCTGGGGTGCTTGCCTCGACAATGTGGTTGTACTAAAACCTCTATAGTACTCCCTACTATCAACAGTAACAAGTTCATCCTGCAGGTGACCTATCATAGCTGTAATAAGTTCTTGGTGGGCATTATATTAGAGTACTTACTACTCAAACTACCACAGTTACCTCAGAATTTTCATCGGAACTCACTAAGTCCTCTTTTATCCTAATTCCTACACCCATATCATTCAATTTTGAAACAGGCATAGTAGAGAAAGGCTTAGATTGCATGATACCTTTTATCTTAAAAATTTCTAGATTTTGTTGCTCCTTGAGTTCCTCAGCTTTGTCCAGAGTGTGTTTAGTTCCAACAATCCTATTGCTCTTCCTTGTGGGTAGTACAGGTCCCCATTTCTTCTATCTCTTGGCATGTCCTACATTTGAGCTTCTTTGTTTTCCTCTTGTGATGTTTGTCCAGCAACCATCTCTAGATTGTCAAAAGAAGGCAACATATCCTCTAGTAGATTTAGCTGAGTATTCTCTAGATTTATTGAGTCTTGTATTCCAAGAACAAACACAGTCATATCAGTTCCACCCTTTCCTCCCTGAAATATTTCTTTAGACCCTAGCCCTTCATACTAGACAAAATGACCTCCAAGACTAATGATATTTTTCTCACACATCATCTCATAAATTTGTTCTTCGGACATTGTCACTTCCGTTTGAACTTCTTCAGTTTCCTCTTTTTTTTAAATCTCATCTTCTACTTGAGGGCTCCCCTTACCCACTTATACCTATTTTCTCTATGTTATGGTTGCTTTTCTGTTTACCCACAAGTCTATCCTTCGATCCTAGATTATTGCTAGAGTTTAGAGATCCCTAGTCAGTGCTTTTTTGACCAGAATAGCTGCCACTTGATTTATTGTCAGTTTCCATGTTATCCTTGTTCTAATTTATATCTAAATCATCAACATCTTCATCATCATCATCATCAGGGTCCACTCCTTTACCTTTGCTAGTAGTTACCTCAGTTATCTCAACCACTATCTTAACTTGATAAAGTTTCCCATTGATCCCAAATAGCCTCTCATTTGGAATCCTAGAGAAATCCCTACATTGTATCTTCACCCTGACCACTTCATAGAAATTTTGGAACATGCTCTGCCAATCTACATCCATCATAACACCAAGACATGATATAAATTGGTCTAAAGTATCCCATTTGCAACATTTTGGTTGTAATCCTTTGAGTTGCACCCATACCTCCTGGAGTTCTGCAAAAGCTTCCAGGTCTCCTTTCCACACTTCCATATTCACTGTAACACCTTCCTTAACTAACCCAAAGCAAGGATATCTAGCAACCTGTTCAACAGCTATGTCAGGGGGAAATTTTACTAGATAGGTCCACTGATCTAATGCTCTAATCTGTCATGGCCAACAAGTTTTGTATATGACAGCAAATTCTTTGGCTAGCTCCTCCTTACTGACTTCCTGCTACAACATACATAATCCCAACAATTCTTATTGCCCCCAACATGTTGATCATTCACATCAAGGAGCTCTATGTGATAGAACCCAAAGCCAATAGTTGCAATTCCAATATACTTAGCTACATGATGAGGTTTCTTCCTATCAGGGTAGTTCTCTACTTGATGGCTCACCATTTTGCAAATGTTACAGATCTTTGGTTGAGTACAACCTTTCTTATGATGTCCTGGTTCCCCACAACTGTAGCAGACTACATCTACAAACTCTACCTTCTCCTTCAAAGCTGATATGACTATGTTACCTTAGGGTTCATTCTTTTGTTTCTCTACCTGGGAATTCTTCCCTTTTTGCTGTCATTATTTTTGATTGTTCCTATTTTATGTTCCATTCCTAGATTTCTGACCTTGCCATGACCCCTATTGCATTTGGAATTGAGGAGGGAAAGGACTAGGAAACTGATTAGGGAAATTCCTACCCAGATGGAACCCAAAGTTCTGCATCAACGACCACTGGTTGGACCCGAACTACTGCATAGGTTGCTGGAATCCAGGGAATGGCACTTGTTTACCCTGCTTGAACGGAAGTGCCCAATAGTTGAGTCCACCGCCACCTCCCCGTCAGCGCCACGACTTTGACCATGGCCACCTTTTGGGTGATTTGTGAAAAGCTCACGCAGCGACCACTACCCCACTTGTTGTGTGAGAAGGCTCTACGCTCGAGTAAATCCCATCAGATCAACATCTTCAGCTGAGCCCCCCCGTTAAACCCTAATCTGCAATGGAGGAGATGGATTATCTTAGAGTTGTCCAAAAAATTCCTCAATCTCCTCTCCACTGGCAGCTGGGACACCCATCCTCGAGGAGGTGTGCACCATGAAGCCACAATCGACATGTCCCCTACTCCGCTTAATTCAAATCGAGAGCCCGCGCACTCGACGAGGGAGAGGGGGTGGGAGGTGCATGCACTGCCCTACACCATGACCCCGACGTGCTAAATCCTGGAAGTGGAGCAGCGCAAGGGTACCAGTTCATCGACCTCCATCAATGCCCTGGAACCAAGCGAGAGCCACCCTCACTTAGACAGCAAGCAAGGTGGCTCCTCGTCGAAGAACGAGTCCAAACCTCGAAGAGGAGAGAAACGGTTGTAGCTCACTCGGGATTATGGTGGTGGTGGCACGCCGCTAGCGGTGGCAGCGCTGTGTGTCACAGTGGCTCTCATGATCATCCTCGACAATTTACGAGGACTCCTCTTCTCAGTTGAACAAACCAAACAATCCATTTTTCACTATGGTACATACATCTACCTTTATTAAAATCTCTCTTGCCTTGTGTCATATCGGCTCATGATGACACCATGTCATTGGTAATACATACGATTGAAACAGGCTGGATTATGTTAAGTTATGATTGTTAAGCTAAGATTGACTCTGGATCCACCACTCGTAGCATGTACGTACATCGCCAGAAACCATATATCAATCACCAAAAGAGAAAAGCCCAAAGTAGAGAGAGAACGATCAAGAGACATCCCAACATGCACTACTACAAAACAAGTTATCATAGACGGGTGAAAAAGGCCATCGCAGATGGCTATAGCATCCATCTGTGATTGGTAGTTAGACGGGCCTGGCTAGTTTGTGATAACAGTCATCATAGACCGGCCAAAAGACCCCTCTGGGATAAATGTCATCATACACGGGTTGTTAACTCGGCCCGTATGTAATGAACCTACATCACAGCGGGGTCTTGAATTTTCACCCATTTGTCATGACATTTTCAGAGCCCAAGAAACAATATTTGAATGGCTAGCCTAATGATGCTAACCATTAAAATATTTCAGATTATCATAAGCAAAAAATGCACTGACTCGTTCATACAAGTTAATTAGTTGCCATGAATGTTATGTCCAAAAGGATTATGAAAAGTTGCATTATCCCACAAGGATTTAGTGACAAGTAAATAAGAAAAAATTGATCATTCTCCTTGTTCTCTTTTCTATTGTCTCCTCCCATCTAGTGTCATCTCGTGATTGTGCACTCAACACATCCATTCTTCTCCCTACCTAGAATACAACGATGCCAGAAAAGCTTACAATTAACCACAAGATGGATATACTCCAAGGCAACAAAAAAAAGGAAATCCAGATTCCAGCAATGTTTTGCATATATGAAGAATCAAACAATCGTCAGTCCATTTCTAAGAGAGAGAAACTGTTCTGAAGTGATGTGACATAGCATTGCACAAAAGAATATCTGATGTATCTAACTAAGTTGAGACTTTCAAGTACCGGAGACATTCTCCAATCATCAGACAATAAATTTTTCTTGTGTTCTGTCAGAATAAAAAAAAGACAATGTTAGCCGGCATGTGCTTATCACTACTCGGAATAAAACAAGGGTAAAAATATAAAGGATTGTGACAAGTTAAAATTGATGCAATCTTAACCACCCATCTAAGAATAATGCTTTGAGGTATACTGTGTATAAAAAACCTACTCACAAGAGTTAATAGCCTTTATCTCTCTAAGAATTGCATCCAATGACATCAGCGGCCTAATAAAGAACTGGAAAAATCTGCACAATAGAGATCATCTCATTATTTTTTCCATAAAGAACAATGCAAATCTGCTGAACATAAATCATGACCTTATCCAATATAATATGCATTGACTGAACAAAATACTATTAAGAGACTTACCTATCTAATGCTTCTTTGAAATTGTCCACGTTAACATCAAAATTGAAATTTGTTGTCTCGGAGGAAGCATAGGCGGCGCTGGAAGAGCCACCGTGCTGATATTTCTCATGACATACCAAATACTCAAAAATAAAATCCAAGTACACTAAATGTAACTTCCAAGCATTAGACATAATGTTTCAAATGTTATAAAAGAACTAATATTAACAGGACCTAGAAATAAGATCATACAAGGAGTTGTAACATCCTCAATTTTTTTATGGGTTTTAAAATTTTCTTTTAAAAAAGTGGATGTTACAAGTTAATATCTTTATACAAGTTAATATCTTTATATAAGTTAATATCTTGTTATCTGGTTTTGATTCAAATTAATTCAAGGGTTTGATTTGAATTAATTTGAATTAATTTGGCTTTCTAATTTGAAGTTAACTAATTCTCAAAATTTGTTCTTTACATATTTCCCTCTGAAGACATTTTTACTGGATTCCTTATATCCAATTTGATTATGAGAATTTTTCCCATAAATTTTTATCTATTTTTGGAATGGTTTTAGAATTCTTTTTCCTTCTCTTATTTGGAATAATATAAATTCTCAGAAAAGGGCCATGGGCCAAGCCCGCAGCCCTTCTCCCTCTCTTCCCTGGGCCTATCTCGTTTTCCTTTCTCCCCTCCCTCATGCGCCAGCTGGGCCAAGCCCGCCAACCTAACTTGTCCCACTCCTTTCCCCTCCTGGCCATGGCCCAGTCCACCCTGTCACCCCGCCTAGGCCAGGCATTGGGCCAGCATGCCGCACCTGCAGGGCACACGCTGCAGCCTAGCGGTTGCACCTGGCTGCACACACACACGCACAAGCCACTGTAACATGCCACTGATGTTATTGCCGCGGCTGTTTTGGCCGGGAACGCCACGCTGCCGCCTCCTGTTCACCTCCTTTACCCCCGTGGCTATATGAAGCCCATTTACCCTCCTCCTTTCTTTTTAGCTCCTCCTTTCTCCCAATCCTTCCACACCATTGCAACTTCCTTCTTCAACTCCGGCGACAAATTCTAGCGACCTTCGTGCACCTTCACCCGATCCTTTGCTACTTGAGTAGCTGCACATCATCGCGGACCTTCCCCTTCGACCAATTGCAAGCTCCATTGACTACATCAACTGGTTAAGCAACTTTTTCTCCAACTCCGGCGAACTTTCCCCTCGCGATTCCTTCGCGCTCAATGAGTAATAATCTAAATCCTTCTCGTAGTAGTATCCCCTCTATCCTTGGAACACTTCCCCTCTCCCATCTCCCTCTCTCCCTCACCTCCTTGTGCATAGCAAGACTTGGATCGACCCATTTTTTCCTCTGTACAGTAGAGCTAACACATAGACCTTTTAAGTCTAATTCTCCAACCACTCAATATCATGTTATGCCTCCTATATTTGTGTGAAAGTGGATCCATTACAACCTCAGTAACCTACTAGAACAACCAAAGTTTGAATCTATGTGATAGGTTTTGAACTATAATGAAAATACTCAAATTTGGAGATATTTTGACCGCATTTGGATTAGTTCGATTGTCATAAAATATTTGGAGGTAATTGATTTTTCCTAGGTTACTAGTAAGTGTAGGAACTTCTCTTTTTAATTTCATGATTTTCGGAGTTGTGTAGAATTTTCTAGAACTAATTTAAGCACTATTTTAATTATTTAAATATGAAATAGTTTTTTTTAGGATTTAATTTTTGTTTAGAATGAGGGTACCCCAGTAATGTTTTGTAGTATATTTTACAACCTTTATCACATGATATTAGATGTAGCATAAATCATTTCGTGTTCTAGGCTTGATTTAGTATGTATTATTTACTGTTTTTATCAATGATATAATTTATGTTTATTTGTTGTTGTAATTAGATGCTGGAGAATAGTTTAGAATTATTTGATCTCTTATATTAGCCTAATGTAATTTAATTAGCATGCATCGGTTGTGCTTATGCTTGATATATATTGCACGTATGATATAGTATATAGTCTTATAGAAATCATACAGTTTAATTCTCTTTTGTGAGTAATGTTACGGCTGAGATAAATTAATATTACCCTCTGAAATTTTAATGACATGATCACTAGTTATTGCTTGGTTATGTCATGCTTATTCTCATTTAATTATAATTCATGATCTAGTCATTATGTGCTATCACCTTTTTCATGTATACTAGTATGTTAGGCTTCATGTGATACTTAACATGTTAATATTTAATATAACATATTAGAACACATTAGTTATGTTCATAATCTAGAATGATATAAATATTCTATATATACGGATATGGCTTTGTCTTAAAAGATCTTGGAATGTTTTTGTTTGGAGTTGGTATTTATTGCTCGCTCTCGTTACATTACGACAATAGGGAGTGAAGAGACCAATCATGCTTCAGGTGCAGGAGAAGAGGAGGAATACTATCATGAAGGCATGCCTCCTCTTCTTAATCATATTTGATCCTATATTTCTGAAAGTCATTATATTTTATTATTTATAAACATGCATGTTGTTTTATCTAAGTAACTAGCCTGTCGATTGACACATCATTACCTTTATCCGCTTGTCGCGCTTTCTACATGGTACCCTGAGTAGATTAATATGTTATACTATTCCTACATAGAGTAGAGAAATGCTTAGCCATGCTTAAATATATCCCTGGGATGCCTTTGAATTGCTTCCTCGAAGGAATGATCTTCGGATCGACATACTTGTTAATGAGACTTGGTTTTTGAGCTCACCAGATGCCCTTTGATTTCTCTCTCTTTTTTTTCTATTCTACTTTAGGTGAAACTTACTATCTAAATGTGTGGATGGCAGCTGGATCAGGTTTGAAGGAGCATTTGGCCGCTGTATCAAATGAGACCGAAGTCTTGAACCTGAGAATTGTGAAAACAATATAACCACATGCTATATGGGCACTGGCTTGGTTAAGTAGGTTAGTTAGCCTTTAGTGGCGATTTTGCCGTACCGTAGAAGGGGTGGACGTATCTACGAAAACCCTCGGCACAGATGGGGGGACCGGAGGGAGGGGATGTACCCTCAACTCCGAGCCAGACGTGGTGGGCATGTCACATCAAGAGAGGATCTAGCTAAAAGAACTCGTCACGCTCACCCCGCCGACACACTGATGGCCGTGTGTACAAGCCCGATCAGATTGGCATAAGGGGATGATCGTGTCATGTGGGTAAAGTGTACAACCTTTGCAGAGTGTTAAACTAATCTTAGCTTATCAATGGTCAAGGATAACACAAGACTCATTCAAGATTAAAAGGAAATGTCCCTCCCCCTTGCTACTTCCCTCTACCCCGTTTTTATTGGAACCAATGGACGAGTTAAGATGGGAGTTCCTTGCTCGTATGTGTTGGTTGCGGACCTCACATGTTGGAAAATACCCCTGATATAAAATTTTGGTTTTCTTCAAAGAGATGCCTTCAAATCTACCATAATATTTCAACTAAAACTTCTTTTACACAAGAGTCATAAGACATTCCCTTGAAGCCCAATTGTCACACCCTATTTTTCCTAAACCCTATTATGCAAGTGCTAAACCCTAGCATGTTTATATATACATGTATATGCATCATGATCATGCCCTCTTTTTGACCATTTGGATTTTATTGATGTTCTTGAAGCATGACATGATATAGGAAGCATTAAAACAACAACACATGTGCATACAACTCATAACCAGACACAAAAATACGCTAACCCCAATTTCTCTCTTGGCAAGTAAATAAAAACCCTAAAGTCAATCTACAAGCAAAGTTTTTCTCAACTCAATGGACATGACTTTATTTCAACTCTATATACATCATTCCCCAACTCAAAACTCTAACCTTGCCTAAATCCCCCCCTTTCTCTAATAACTTCTTTTAAGGCAGAAACCCTAATACCATAATCATATGTGCTTCCAACCCTCCAAAAATTCTAAGAAAAATTATGTTTCCTTCTAAAACTATTCCAAAGAAAAATATAAAATAATATTGGGTAGTACAATTAAAGAAATTCAAATATCAATATATTTAAATTTGGAGCATAATTGAGCATTGAGAAACAACATATAAAAATAAATTTTAGAAAATTCCCAGAAATTCCACGACATTCCCCATGTCTCCAGAAACCCAAATATGCAAAAATGTAGCCACCTCAAGTTCAAAACTCAAAAGTATTTTTGTAAACCTAGGTTTATAATTCTGCCTAAAGTTTCTAAACCTTAGTTCGCTTCTCTAGAAATTTTGAAAAAAGCCCTCGAATAATTCCTGGAGGTTCCCAAGTGTCCTAGAAGCTCACTCACTTGCTTACGTACCCATCTTAAATGAAGATTTTCTGAACAAAGCCACTCCAAACAGCTCTGTCCTAATATTCCTTTGCATAAAATCATAGCTCAGACTCCATAAAAAAAATCTCTAGAAAATTTCTTGAACCTCCCTAGCACTCCAGGAGCCCAACCAAGCACTAACCTCCATAGGAAAATTTCTGCTGCTGCTCGGCCAGCTCAACTTGAATTCATGCCGATCATGGCATTCACACTCCTCCCTAACTTTCTACTGTTCTATTTGGTACATAACCTCCACTATTCTTTTCTCCACCCCCCTTGAGTCCACTAGCGCAACCTGACACGCGGGCGCACACGCCAGAACGCACCAGGGCGTGCCCATGCCGCCTGTGCATGCGCTCTGGCAGTGCACAAGCATGCACAACGCTAGCACACAGCGGCATCACAAGCCGCTCGCTGAAGCCCTGCACCGACCGTCGTCTCCATTACTACCCTTCACGCCACCGTGTGCCACACAACCCCCACGTCTCCCCCTAGCATAGCATTGCCTCATTCTGTCTCTATGCCGCCGCATTGATGCATCAACAATGAGCATCTCGAGCTCCCCTTCCACCTCGCAAACTTCCTCATCCACTCCCCAGGGCTAGAGAACCCGTTTTCCTCTCCGATCTCCCTCTGTTCCTTCCCATTTGCTCAACAATGGCACCGGCTCTGCCCTAGCCAGCCCCAGCGTTGTAAAGCTTCCCTAGTCAATCCCTTTCCCCCATGCGGTTCCCCTTCCCTTCATGAAAAAACCCAAGTCTCAATTTCCCAAAAGCTTCTCTGTAGCGAAAAATCCTAATGCTCACAGGAGCTATCCGCTAAAACCCTCACCGGAGTCCTTCTTAGCGGCGGCACAACCTCGACCGGCTAGCAGGTAGGCCCCGCCACAGGAAACTTAACCCGAAGGGTGAAGCTCCGCGTGCCACCAACAAGCAGGCCCCGGGTCTTCGCCTGGGCCCGTTGTCAGGTTAAGTGGCCGCGTAATGACCCCGTTCCTGCCATCCCCTCGGAGAAAGATAATTCTCTCTATGCTAAAGGCGTATTCCTCCTCAAAGCCCGGTTTTATATTTAAATAAACTATTTCTCTCTGGGTCAGCCGGCTCATCACATTTCCAACTGGTTTTCTAGAATATCTCTACAGTTCTGAAATCTTAAAAACATTTATGAACTTTCTATTCAAACACATTTTCAAGATTCAAACTTAATTAATTAAAAAAATAATAGCCTAGAAATTGTTTCAAAATTTAAACTCATTAAATACAAAATAGGCTTGATTTTGATTTCGGAATACTTCAACCTATTTTATGAGCTCCGTAAATTATTCATAACCCTCTGATTCCTAGTATATGCAGGTTTCACATTAAAAGTTTACCCTAAATCCAGAGTATCTAAAACATGCAAATGGATGATGTCGAACCATATACGGTCTATAACGTAAAGAAACTAAAGAGTCCATGTATTCTTGAATAAAACCTAATAGATAGGGTACTTCCTTATATCTATGAGTCATCGTTTCATGTGACATAAAATTGGCTAAAAACTCAAATAAGGTCCAGGACTTTAGAAATATATTTCCAACTTGATGTTCATGTCTATACCTTCTGAACATTAATCATGAGATTGACCAAGGTCTCCAAAACCCTACAAACTAATACAAGTGCATGTTCCCCGAAAATCCTTAAACCCCAGCTCAACAAAGTTTAATATAAACTCCTTTATGTGAGACACCTAATACTCATCATACTCAATGCAATTAGCAAGCTTGGCATGCCTATTCTTATCGGAGTTACTTTGTATAGTCGTTTACTCGACGCTCTTTTAGCGTGTAGTTGATGGAGTGATGTATATCCGCAAGGAGGATTCGGAGCCATCCCCGTGTCAAGACCAAGACCAAGAGCTACCAGGCAAGCATTTCCCCTTGACCATGACGAAACCTATATGTGACAGACTTAAATATTTTGTTTTCAACCATGCATGCTATGTGAGTATAAACAATATGTTAAGATAAGATATAGCTATGACCTATAGTTGCATTACCGAGCGTTTGACATAATGTTACCTTGTAACCCTAGCACTATCCACTGGACATCGTAGTTCTGGTGAAATATTAAAGCTATAGGCTATAAGCCAAGCTTAGACCTAGGCAAAATATTAGAGCTATAGGCTATAAGCCAAGCTTAGACCTACTATAGAACAAACTTAAAACTTCAATGGGTTTGGGGATCACCTTTTGGTCATGGGATAAAACCCTTGGGCAACATGCATTTCCCTAGGAGGATGTGAAAGTAATTTTTGCCAAAACCCCAAAATAAAATGGAGGATGATGTCGATTCAAGTAAGAACAATAAGTGGAGTTTGGAGATTGTCGTAGCATGTAGGGACATGACTATAAGGTAGTGATATGCAGTCTTGCTTGAATCAAATAAGGACCAAGCTTAAGTATCGCTCAACCAGGTTCACCTCGTACATCCATATGTCTTTCTTGGGAAGGGCTTGACTCATTACTCTGTCGAGTGCTCGCATCTAAACCCTTAGGCAGTAGGGTGAAATGTGCAAGGGGGTGGTTAAGTCCCTAGAGAGCATTCTCGTAGCTTATGTAGAAAGTTGTTTGACATAAAGATGGGTCTGTTTCTGTCTATGTGTCGAGATTAGTCAAGGATAAACAAAAACTATGTATAATTCATCTGGCGGGTTCAGCGCTAGGGCTATACAGAGGAAAAGTCTCATTGTAATAACCCTACCGGTACACCTTGTGAAGTGTACTCGTTAGTGCTCGGCAACAAGAAGGACTTACATCTTGTGGGTAAAGCTATACAACCTCTGTAGAGTGTTAAAAATCTATTCAAATAGTCACATTCTCGGTTATGGACACAAACTGACTAGGCCACACATTGGTTAGACTGATTTTATTTGCAAAAAGTGGGGCAAGGGACTAAAGACGTGGATATGATGTGTCCACAGTATGCAGCATGAGCTACGATCGAGTAGTGGGAGCTGCAGGACTGAAACCTAGTCCGTGTTGCAATGGGGTAGCACGGGCGGGACTTGAGAACCATAGGAGGCAATAAATGGAGTTAGTTATGGACCTTTAGTTAATGAAAGAGAAGCAGGAGCTACCGTCATGGGTATTATGCTCGTTGAGGATGAGCTTGATTATAAACTATGTAAGCCGTGTGGCATGTCATACTCAAACTTTGTAAAAACTTTGAATGTTTGTAATGTCATTCATTTCACTTGTGTTCATCGGCTTGATTCTGAACCGATGAGAATGTAAATAGGGAGGTTTAGTAGTTGAAACTAGACTCCCACGAGAGTGGACCCCTACAAACATATAAAAGGATTAGAAAGTTGTTGCTAGTTGGAAAATTAGTTCTACTTTTCTTTACAACATTCACCCTTTCTATAGAAGTTTACTGCACAGTCGATCAAATCCTTCAAAAAGGAGTGCATATTTCACCCCAAATCACACCAATTAATAAAGTAAAGAGCAAAAGGATCAGTGGGGAACATACCGAGTCACTCTCCACGAGCTCGTCTACACGCTCGACCCAAAAGTTCATGGCGATGCCCTCTAGCTCGGTGCGGTACTAGCACTCTCTGGGGATCTCCAACTCTGACTCCATGTCCATGTCCATGGGCGGTCTCATCCCTTTGTCACCATCTTCCGTCAGAGAGTGGGAGGGGTCGCGACAAAGAGACCCAGATTTAGCTCTGGTTGAGGGTTTGAGAGATAGGAGGGGTGCCGACGACAGACTCTGGTTGAGGGGGGAGACAGAGTTGGAGAGAGAGGAGGGAGGGGGGTGGTAGGCTCTGGTTGAGGGAGGATTTGAGAGAAAGGAGGGGCATCAGTGGGCTCTGGTTGACGAGGAGCTTGAATTCCCATCATGCTTGCGGTCAGGGTCGGAGGAGGAGGAGGAGGAGCCAGGGAGAGGGGTGGCGGTGGTAGATGTGGAGGAGAGGAAGAGGATAGTTGAATCTGGAGGGGAGGGAGAAGTGCGGCGGCGGATCTGGAGGGGGAGAGGGGTGGTGGTGACGCATATGGAGGAGAGGGAGAGGGACGACGGTGGATGAGGAGGGGAGGGAGAGTGGTGGCAGCGGAAGAGAAGGAAAAAGGGAAGACAGAGAGAGATCAAGAGAAAGGTGGTGGTGACTTAGAAAGAGAGAGAGATGGATGAGGGGCACGGGATGGGATCAGGATGATAGGACGCATGGCCGCGGGCTAGGCCAAGAAATCACAAACGGGACATAATTAAAGCACGTCTGTGATGACTATCTAGGGTCGACTAATAGGATCAAAAGCGAGTTATCACAAGTAGACGAGTTTTTGATCCATCTGTGATGATGTTATTATAGAGTGATCTATCTATGATACAATATCTAATATGAAATTTTTTGTAGTAGTATTGATGTGCACCTCTAAAGGTTAGCCAAGAAAAGCAAGCGGCCGGTACAATGGATAAACCAAATTAAAGGTGCATGCGGGTCAGCTGCAAAGGCAAATTAATCAGCTGTCTCTCCTCTTCCAACGACGACGACTCCTTATCAAAGATTTCCTCTCCTCCAAATTCCTTTTCATGGCCGGCCACCCAGTGCAGATCAGACCTTCAGCTCACGTACCATCGGTCTCCTCTTGCCAAAAAATCAGCTGGCCAAATGGATCTTTCTGCTACACGTACGCCGTCTCCGGAAGGCTCGATCGATGTCAGCAATTAGGCATTGCTGTTTGGCCCGTCGCCGGCACTTTAATCTGGTAGTCACATGCATGCATGCCTGGATGATTCAAACGTTTTTGCTCCGGCCCCGGTTGCCCGGTGTTCGATCGGTCCGCTCATCCATGCACGACGCATGGCTCTGATCAATTGCATGGCTGCTTTAAGGGATACATAGGATCTCCTTTTGCCTGTACTGTTCCTTTCTTCCTTTTTTTGCTTATCCCTTCGGCGAAATCTAATCAGTAGCTACAGCTAGGTAGCTAGCTAGCTATAGGTTGACGTAGTATGCCTCTGAAATATGAAAAAGGCAATGGCCATGCATGCAGATGCAGGTATAGACTGTGTAGTATGTTGGAGGAGAGACGTGCTTGTTCTTTACTAGTTTCGGCAAAGATGGTGGTCGAGGTCACTGGTGGTTCACGAGCCTAGCTTTCTACGTGGAGGTGAGTCAGAGGACGTCATGCGCCGCGTTCTTGGGCTGCACGTGGTCGTGTTTGAACGATCGGAGCTAGAGGAGGACATAAGCATATGGGTGCCGAGTGGGTGTGGAGAAGACTTAGTGTGGTGGATTTCTTTTCTTGCTTTACATGGTACTAGTAGATCGACCGATCGATAAGGGCTTTAACAAACATCTTGTCACATTAATTCCCTAGCTAGCTTTTCGAAAGAGCGTGGAAGATGTGCAGAAATGTGTTGATGTGAGTCAATTGCCACGCTCAACTGTAGATATGAGTCGAGCACCGAACTAAATATACTGTTGTTGCTATTGCGGTCTGCGGATGAGTCAGACGGCTGCTCCCCTCTCCCTATCAAACCGCATGGGGTCGACCTTTTTGCATATGGTTTTCCCACCTGTCGCCGTCCGGTCGGAGGGGGCCGGTCGTCGACAACACCCGTCAATCGTCATCTTGGCTGTGCACGGGAGCTGCCATCGGCGAGCGTGCAAGACGTAGAGTAGGACTAGATCTAGATTTTTATTTTATTTTTTCTCCCTATTTTAGAGAATAATATAGAGCTTGGTTCTAGCTCCACCTCCACTCATGTTCCTCATTTTTTCGCCCTCGACCATGATGATGACGAGGTGGCGGAGGCAACGAAGGGAAGTAATGGTGGTGTTCATGCCGATTTTGTGATTTGGACCCATGGTAGTGTTCGTCTTTGTCCAACGCTGCTACACCCTTATTTTTCTTTAGGTTTGAATAAGATTGCCTGCCCGTTTACCTTTGATGGATGACCGGCTTTAGTTCTCTTCTTCTTTCCTCTAGGGTTCTTGCTACACAGCTTCAGATTTGACCCCTCTGCTATCCAAGCGGGTTGGTTTGGGGGTCGATGCATAGATCCATCTTCTTTTGTTTGGCGTTAGCTCTGATTTATGGGGATGGAGATCCCAGCTCGCTTTCAACCTCTGAATCACTACTATAGAAGGACTTTTTCTCTCAGCCGGTTTTTAAAAAACCAACAGCAATAACGATAACCTGACCCAGTTTTGCTAGCAGACTCGACTGCAAAGAAATAACCGGCCAGGATATATGTAAACTCAACCGGTTTTTTAAAAATCGACAGCAATAACGACAACCTGACTCAGTTTTGCTAGTAGATTCGACTGGGATACTATCTCAGTTGGTTCAAGAAGATGACCGACTGGAATAATTTAGGATTCCAGTCAGTTCATATGCTAAACCGACTGAGGTGACATTATCCCAGTCGGTTTGGCGCTTAGAACTGACTGGATAATATCCTAACCCTAGCTATATAGTTGTCCCCCTCTCTGCCCAAATTTCGCTAACTACCATTTATCTGCCACCCATCGCCCCCAAATCTTGCCCATGCCATCGTCGTCACCATCCTCGCCCGCCGCTGCCGCCACTTGTGCCCGTCGAAGAAAGAGGAGAAGAGGAGGGGGGAGCCACCACCGCCGAAGAGGAGGAAGAGGAGGGGGCCGCCCTAGCCGCCATCGCCCTCGCCCAAGCCTGCCGCCATCCGTAGCCGCCATAGAGGAGGAGGAGGAGGAGGAGAAGCCTGCCCGAGGTGCCCGCCAAGGAATAGGTATAGCCTTAGATTAGCTATACAAACCCTAAGGTCCGGGTAGATTTTAAATCTAGTGGCTAGATTTTGAATTAGTTCAAAACCGCTTCGAATTTTGATCTAGTTTGTTCTTGTGCCTATGTTTTTTAAGATAATCTGTTTTTCTTATATTATTAGCATGATTAGGATCGGGTTTGTGTATGTTTTTTTAGCCATTATTCACATGCCTATATCGTATGTAAATATTTAGAGTCTAGATTGAGCATGGTACATTTTTTATGAAGCTTTTGTTGCTTCTGTTTTCTTTTCTTTTATTATATTTAGTTCATATTTAATTACTTGAGCATCTTAGGGTTTAGATATTATGTTTGATCATGTTATACCTATTCTAGAGATGATTATGGTTTGGCTCAAGTATAGTTTACAACAGTGGTTAGATGTGATAGTATAATAGTAATTCTTTTAGATGATATTCCTGTTATAGATTGGAAATAGAAACCCTCTTCGGTTGTTAGATTTAGTTCTTTCTTAAAGTATTCCATGATTTGTGATCAATGGATGATGATATGAGGTAAGGCCAATGATGGTAAAATTTTACTATGTAATAAGTATGTACTCTACTTTTCCAGTATAAGGTAAGGAACGACTAAAAATTCTTACATCACCCTTGAAAAGCTAGCACACATTCTATATACTAAGAGCAAGTTGAATGCTTAATTTGAATACAGTACTCTCTGTTTGCATTGTCTATAAATTTTATAATATATTATCTCATTCAGTCCCAATGCTCTCCTCTTTCATGCAACCATCAAATTTTGTCATGAAATTTTGTCATGAAATATGTCAACATTGTGATTGAATGACACGATATATTATAAGTTTATATGGATAACGCAATACTATTAGGTCTCTTCTTCTCACCGAATCTATGTCGTCACCGATTGCTAATAACGAAGGGTTTCACACAACATCAAGGGAAACTACACGCGGTCTCCCAATAAGTGCTATGCCTTCACCGCTAGTGTTGGTTGATGCATGAAACCAAGGCTTGCAGTGCAGCCATAACGCTCGATGGGGGATCACGAGTAATGAAGTTGTGTGGAACCTATCTGTTTGTAATTGATCGCGCATGTAGAATCAGTCCGGAGAAGGTTTAGCCAATGATGAAAATGGCCACATAATTAATGTGCACGTAATGTTCAATGAAACAGTTCTTGTAAAAAGTGTTAAGAATTTACTTAAATCCATAACTCATTCCATAAGAATTTGTTTTACTTTACAAGTGCTACCTTTTAGTGGCTATAGTCTAAGGCTATCTTTTTCATTGTAATGTGATATACTTGTTTAATTTTGAATATCTATCTATTTGAGAGTATATTATGTGCATGCATATGTTGATGTTGGGATGATCTAGGAAATTTGGGATACATATTGCTATTTTTTGTTTCAGGATATGCTACGCAGAAACATATTCTACCTAGCAATCTAAAAAATTATCCTAGCCGGTTCCATGCCAGAAACCAGCTAGGATAATCAACTATACTAGTCGATCGGGAGAACAAACCAACTAGGATACACAACTATTCTAGTCGGTTTCACTTTGAAACCCACTGCAATAATTGATTATCCCAGTTGGTTAATTGTCTGAACCGGTAACATTATCCCAGCCAGTTGTGAAACCAGCTAAGATAATATTTAGTATTAGCGCTTCTTTACTATGGTCGATGGCCAAAACTGACTGTAATAGTCTATTCTGTCGTAGTATATACCAGGATCTCACGGAGGGCTTTCGTTTGGGCTTTTCTCTGACCTACAGGTAGCGTCTAGTGCTGGGAGTCATTGGTGACATCCTCAACTTCGGTTAGCGGCAGTGAAGCCTAGTGATGATGGATAGTACCACTGCCGTATATTAATGGTGAAGGCCTGGGAATCTTCCAATGGGCCCCCAGAGAGAAGCCTCGGCCCGAAGGCCTGGACAAAGAGGGTCGTGGGTACCAGGTCAGAAGGTTCCAACCCAAATCAGGATATAACTCTTGAACATGCCTTTGGGAGGGAGTCTAACTCGTGTACTACGAGGACTCACGATACGGCATCAAGAAGGAGTCTGACTCGTGTACTACGAGGACTCACGGCGAGGTTACCGCCTTATTCCACCTATATAAGAGGCACAAACCCCTCGGAGAGGGGACAACCTCAATTAGATCGGAAAGCCAGAAGTTCAATCAGATCTACGGGCCCTAGTCGACTAGTCATCTCCGGAATCCTTTAGCCTCGAAACCAATCTCGCCGGGTTCCTTACCCGTCGAGTTCCCCTTGTAAGCCGATCTCGTCGAGTTCCCAACTCGCCGAGTTCCCCTTGTAATCATCGGTATTCCATACCACATATCAATCAAGTCAAAGCAGGACGTAGGGCTATTACCTAACTCGGGGGCCTGAACCTAGGTATATCGGTGTCGAAGTACCAAGCTGACTTGAGTCTCCGCCCCGCTACCGTACAAATAAATGATGTACGAGTACCCCCCATATACCATACATCGATAGCTGGCGCCCACCGTGGGGCCCTTACGTCAGTTTGGATCTACTCTGACAACACTCACCGACAAGATGGTGTACACGGGCTTCGACGACAAAGACTTCTACGATGTCTCATCCGGATCCCGCAACAGCTGCACCAACCCTCCTGATCAAGCAGAAGCTCGCCACCTTTGGCGTCGTCTCGCTATGGTGAGCAATCAACCTCTTCCTACCGCTCTACGAGTCGTCGCTACTCCACGTGGTTGAGCAAGCTTCAACCCATACGCTTCCGATCCACTGGATCTACGAAGCACAATTGTCTCCGAACATACCCGGCGCTAGATCGTGCCCCGACAAACTGATGTCAGACTTGATCATCACCAGATCGAGTTACATCCGGCCGACCTCATGCAGCATGTGAACAGGAAGCGCCTCCGCTCCGCTGCGCGACAACACCATTGCATAGTTCAAGGTACAGTCCACCGGGACAACTCTCCTCGCAGCAGTCAAGGATCGAATATTCCAGACAATACCTTCCCTGAAGATTGCTCAAGTCTACGCTCCATCAGAACTCCAGAAAGGTTTGACTACGATTTCCCTCATGTCTACATGACGGGAACAGAAAATACACCATGGGCAATTCGCCCTTCAACCGATATCAACACCTCTTCATCGGCTACCCCGATCTCTAAAGCCGGAAAGAAGGCTACTCACTCGCGGGTCCTTGCCGCCCAGATCAAACAAGCATTATCCGATCGCTTCGATGATGCAACCCGACAACTCTACAAAGAACACGAGCGAGCGGGCACTTGCTGACATCCAATGTGTTGCTGAGACCACGCATAACGAAGCTAGGGTTCTAATCAATTCTGACCCGGATGCCAACAACGCCGATCTAAACGGTGAGCCACGAAGCCGATCCAAGGAAAGACGGGATCAGCACACTGGCTCTAGACATCAGCGGGTGGAAGAGTCAACCCGAACAGCACGAACCCGACAGCGTTCTCCAAGAAAGAACCGAGCTCGGTCGCGATCACCTAGTTGTCGACGCGACCGTGGCTATGAAGATGAAGACGACAATGATAACTGCCACCGTCATGGCAAAGCTCAAATGGACGATCCTGGATGGGAGGATTGCCACCGCAACCACAAACGCCGTTCCCATGACCGTGACGATCGTCGTCGCCGCCGCGACCATTACCTCGACTACTCATCAGAAGACGAAGGCTTTGTCTCCGGTATCATCGCCGGTTGTCCCACGTTGTCTCCCAGACTACAAGGAGCATGGATACCCAAGCACGTATGTTCTAGTAAGAACCTCGAGTACAACGGAAAAGGAGATCCGAAAGAGTTCCTCATCAGATTTACACAAGACATCCTAACGACGACACCACCTCAATGGCCAACCTCCTTCCCGTGTGCCTCATCGAGGATGCAGCCGTTTGGATTCAGAATGTACCCGAGGGGTCCATCCATAGTTGGGCCCAGTTCCAAGACATGTTTATCAAGAGTTTCTCTACTACTCGCGATGCCTCTACCATGAGGTCCGAGTTCAAGCGTATACGACAAGGAAGGGACGAAGGCCTTTGCGACTTCGTTACCCGATTCAAAAGCAAAGTCAACATTGTCCCAGGACTTTCCTTCACTGAAGTACTCGAAACGTTCCAAGCTGCCGTCCGCGACGAAAGATGCTTGGAGCACGTCTACACCGCTCAACCACGTAATACAGCGGAGCTCATGAAAATTCTCAGTGTACGAGCAAACTACGAAGACCAACGCCTCCACAACATAGAGATCAACAGAGGCCTCCACAGGTTGGATGACAGGGAAAGACGGAAATGTTCCCCAGACACTAACTTGAGGCGATCTCCCCGAGAAGGTCGGCGAGCAAGAAAGGGGAAACGGGACCCTGAGGCTGTCCTGGCTGGGTTCCATGACAAAGAGACATCCGACCGTCGAGACGACCGACCGAACAAGTGGAAGACAAGACCCAAGAGGAACACCGCCGGTGAGATCTTGGATAAAAATTGGATACTAGAAGAACAGCGTACCCGGCACAACTGGTGTAAATACCACCGCAGTGGCTCTCATGGCCAATCACAGTGCCGTGAACTTATCAAATTACTTCAAGAAGAAAGCAGCACTGAAGCAGCCAACAAACCTAACCCCCGGGTTCAAGACAACCCGAACAGGGAAGAATATCCGGAGGACGAGGATATACATGTCAACAGCATTAGCCAGAACAATGATGTCCACTGGCTCACGAACAAACCAGACCTACATCAAGTTGAAGACAGCGAGCAAGTCAACATCGTGCAAATCAACATCGAGCAAGTCGACATTGCCCTCAACTCTTAGATAAATCACATGTGGGGTGGTTCAGCCACGTACGACTCCAAGAGGCAGGCCAAGCAAATATCACGCAACGTTCTAGCCGTCCATCTGTGACCCTTACCCTCCAAACTGAAGTGGGCTTCAACCACCATTCTGTTCAATGCAATCGACTGCCCCAACAATTGCCCCTACCCGGGTCGATATCCCCTAATCGTGTCACCCCGAGTTTGCAACATCATGCTGCACAAAGTTTTGGTAAATGGAGGTAGCTCTTTCAACCTCATTCCAGTATCTACACTTGATAAGATGCAAGTTCCCTGTTCAATGATCAGGCCCGTTGTCAAGTGCTTCTACGGAATTGTTCCAGGATTAAAGCACGACCCGACCGGGCAAATCACGCTACCTCTTACATTCGGAACTCGGGACAACTTCCGAACAGAAGAATGCATCTTCGAGATCATCGACTTCGACATGGTCTACAATGCTACACTCGGACGACCTCAGCTGGTCCAGTTCATGGCAATCCCTCATTATGCATATCCTATTATGAAGATCCCTGCGGCACACGGGGTCATTACAATAAAGGGTCACTTCCTTTGGCTATTGAATGCGACATGCAAAACTACGGCCTCAATGCCCGACAAGATATCGAAGAAGCCAGACAATCCCCCCTGTGACTGACAACTCGGAATGGGTCAAGTCGAAACCCAAACTATCAGTGCAACCGCATAGCGAAATAAAGCAAATTCCACTCCGCAAGGATGAACCCGAGAAGATGGTCAAAATCGGGTCCGCCCTCCACCCAAAATAGGAACTCGCGCTCACCACCTTCCTCTAGGAAAATCCAGATGTCTTTGCCTGGAAGGCATCTGATATGCCAGGAATCCCAAGGGAGGTGGCTGAGCACAAGCTGGACATCGACCCGGCAATCAAGCCGGTCAAACAGAAACTTCGAAGAATGCAGGCTGTACCTACCAGCGAACTATGCAGACAGCCTTCGCAGCACAAATCGAGCGAAATATGGAAGTTTATATCGACGACCTGGTGATTAAGTCCAAGGAAGAACACAACCTCATCACCGACTTGACAGAAACCTTTGACAATCTTCGGACAAACAAAATCATGCTAAACCCAGAGAAATGCGTATTTGGCGTCGAGGCCGGCAAAATTCTAGGTTTCATGGTTTCTCACCAGGGCATTGAAGCCAACCCAAAGAAGATCGAAGCCATCCGAAGTATGAAGTCACCTACCAACACAAACTAAATTCAAAAACTCACCGGATCCATGGTCGCACTTAGCAGATTTATCTCTCGCTTAGGGGACAAAGGACTCCCCTTCTTTAAACTCCTGCGTCAACATAAAGGCTTCACGTCGACAGAAGAAGCCGAGAAGGCCTTTCAATCACTCAAGACATATTTGGCCAACCCGCCAGTACTGGTTCCTCCAGAACCCGACGAGACACTCCTGCTCTATGTCGCTTGCGGTCCTCGAGCAGTCAGCGCAGTCCTCGTCGTCGAACGGGAAGAAGTCGGCAAGACCGAGAAAGTTCAACGACCAGTCTACTACATAAGCGAGATATTACACGGACCGAAGGAGCGGTACCTGGACGTCCAGAAGCTCCTATACGCTGTGCTCCTAGCTTCCCGCAAATTAAAGCACTACTTTCAGGTGTCGAACCCCAGAATTCATAACAGAGAGTCTTAAGTAAAACCACCCGCTAAGTCGAAACGTCAACCCCAACCTCAACTCCTGGGGATCAATCCCAAGAGGAGTGGAGTGATATGGCTCCGAATAGCCCGAGACGTCAACCCCGAACTTTCTCCGGCAAATTAATGCACGGACCAAGTAGGGTGATATGGTCTCCTCACTCTGTTCTTACTGAGCCGGAACATCAACCCCGAACTCGTCCCGGCAAATTAATGCTCGGCTGGGGTAGGGTGATATAGTTCCCAATCTCTCAGTAGCAGAGTCGCTTCACAGGGGTGATCAAACCTAATAACTCTATGATAGGAACTCTGAAATCTTACCCACAACATGTGCTTCATCAACATACACGCATGGCACATGAGCAGGCGAAAACAACCAGATTTCACAGCAGTAACTCTACGACCGAAACTGCAATATTATAAGTTTGAAACTTAACAAACATATATTCACATAAGGATCCGAAGATCCAAATACACAGCGGAAGAGTATTAGCGGCTACGAAGCCAAAACGGTGAGGCCAAAAGTGGCAGCGACACAAACCAAACTGCCAACCCCAGAGCAGGATCACTGCCTGGGATTCCCAGCGACTAGGCGTCGTCGGTGTCGATCTCTACATAGAAACCACCCTCAGGAGGGGTAGTTTCCTCTGCAACAAAAGTATCAACAATAGCAGGGTGAGTACAAAATTGTACTCAGCAAGACTTACAGTGCGGAAATTAGTCATAGACGTGCCAAGTATCAATAAAAGGGGTAATTGTGGACTATTTTGCGGAAAGCAAGGTTTACCTTTGTCAATACAAGTAAGTAGATGAAAACCGACTACCAGAGCACTTTCAAAAGAAGACGAGTCGAACACTTCGCGAGCATTCCTTACTGCAGATCACCACACCTGAAATCCCTCGATTCTTCCTCGACCACCCTGGGAGGAAGCATTCCTTTTTCACGCACATGACAAATGGAAACGGCGAACTAATGCAGCTCATACACTAAGTCTAAGCAAATTAGTAAGTTGTGGGTGGTCCCATAATCCACCCGTGTAGAAGTACGCAAATCTTGGGTCAATGTATGTCGGAAACCGGTGCTTGCGGGAAAACGAGACAACCCACCATGCTCCCAGCCATGGCCTCTCGTCTAAACCCAGATATGATTAAGCAGGTTATTAGTTAATCCCCGGTGAATACCCACCTACCACGTAACCCATCCACGGTGTTGATTCATCTGCTATCCTAGGAATTATGACTTCTACATGTCTAAGCATGTCTGAGCATTATTAGCATAGTAGCATTAGAGCAGTGGATACTACCCTACACTAGATAGGTTGGGACGGTGGTGGAGTTGTTTGAGCGACAAGGTGAGTTTTATTCATCGGACTAGGGTTTTGCTTAGCGGAAAAATAGAATTTGAACGCATGTGATAATGAATTTGAAAACAACTAATACTTTGCAAATAGTGGGAGTTTTGCAATGTGACCAAAGGGGCTGCTTGCCTGGTTGCGCTGCAACTACACCCTGCTCGTGATCGAGACTATCGTCTTCTGGACCTTCCGGCTCTATCGGAGAAGAACGAAAACACAGGAAACAAGGGTATAACAGTAAATATCTAAATACTAAACATCGGCATGAGATGCAATGCATGTCATGGCATAAAGGGTGCGAAATAAAGACTAATGCAAGTGGAATCAATTTAATCGGAGTTCGGACGCATAAAATATCGCGATCCAAAAATCCTCCGGCTAATCGGAAACCCTAATTTGAGTTTTTAGCCAATTAAGTTTTTCCTAGCATGCAAACATGGATGAAAGTGATTTTTTTGAATAGATCTTCTTTTTCTGAACATTTTGATATATTATTTGCAATTTTCTGATTAAAGATGAATTTTCTATGAATTTTACAAGATTTAATCCATTTTCCCCTTTGTTGTATTTTTCTCAGTAAAATAATGTTTAAATTAATTCAAATACAATAGAGGCTGACATGTGGGCCCTACTGGTCAGTTTTGACCAAAATTGACTAAGTCATTGACAAGTGGGGCCCACTGTCATAGATTTTCTCTTTTCTTTTATTCCTTATTTTAATTCCTGACGTGTAGGGTCCTCATGTCATAGAGACAACTTAATTGCACTTATTTATTACACTGTTCAACTGTTCGTTATGGTCATCACGGTGTCGGTTAGTTTTACTTACTAATGATTAGTATTAATGGATGCAATTAATTAGCTGGAACAATGATTATGCTATTAAATATGCTTAATCAGTAAATGCCACTGATTAGCAATTATGGTGTTGTTAGGACGCCATTAAGAGGGCCATTAGTGCCCTAATGGCACTCGGTGTCCGGTCGGGGCTCATTCAGTGGCTCGGCCCGACCGGGGTGGAGCCACCGCCGGCGGCGAGGCAGGCCGGGGAGGGTCGCCGGCGGAGAGGACAGGGAGCGGCGGCGCGGGACCTACCGGCGAGAAGCGGCGGGGCGGGTGGATGAGAGAGAAATGGGGGAGGGGCGGTGGAAGGAGATAAGGATGAGGGGGAGGTAGCTTACGGGGGAAGGAACCAGGGGGAGGCGGTGGCGAGCTGGGCCGGAAGGGGAGGGAATGGGCCGGGGCAGAGGGAAGGGAGGCCCATCCCGGGTAGATTAGGGTTTTTATTTTGTTTATTTCTTTTCCTTTTCTGTTTTTGAATTCTTGGATTTGCAATCTAAATCAATTCAAAACCCTGGTTCTGAGATTCAAATTTAAACGAAAGTTTTGGGATTCTTCCCTCTGGTTTTGTTTAATTTTCTAGCTTGGGTGTTTAGGTAACTCCTGAAACAAACTTAGATCCTATTTCAAAACCTTTAGAACCATTTCAAAGTTCTCTCAAATTTATGATCAAATCCCAAAACATTCTTTGTAATGTTTTGCTCCATTTCAAGAGAGTTTTCAAACCGATCTTCCTCAACCTTTAAAGTTCCCAAAACTTAACTTATAACCAAAGGGTTTCCTTGATTAATTCTAAAATTCAAAATTTTACTCAACCTCAAGCTTTAGTATAATTGCATGCTATGAAATGCACATGATGCACATTACAAGGTTAGTAAGATTAGGGATGTTACATCAGGCCCACAAGGTAATTATTCCGTCCGTCTACCCACTCGGCCCCATTACTAAAAACAGAGAAATCACTGGCCGCATTGCTCAATGGGTGTCCAAGTTGGACGCGTTCGACCTCGAGTTTACACCTCGTACAGCAATCAAGTCTCAGGCCCTAGCAGACTTCGTTGCCGAATGGACAGACCCAGAACCTGAACCCGCAGACAGCGATTACACAAGTAAGGTCTGGACGTTATGTTTTGATGGATCCCTTACCCTCACGGGCTCGGGGGCTGGCATCGTCATCACCGCACCAACCGAAGAAACCCTCCAGTACGCCATCTAGCTACGCTTTCGGGCCACCAACAACGAAGCAGAGTACGAAGGTCTCCTCGCCGGACTCCACCTCGCCGCCGCTCTTGGTATCCGTTACCTGACTGTGAAAGGCGACTCATAATTCATCGTCCGACAAGCAAGCAAAGATTATCAAGCCGTTAATCCAACGATGGCCGCTTATTTAGCAGAAGTGCGGACTTGGGAGAAAAAATTCACCGGCCTAGAATTCCAATACATACCCAGACGGGATAACTACATCGCCGACGCCCTGGCTCGCGTTGCCTCAAATCGAACCTCCCCCCAAGCTGGCGTCTTCATCGAGCAACTCTCCATACCGTCAGTCAAAGTCGTAACAGACGAAGAAAATACTCCTACCCCTTGCGATACTTATGACCAAAACGGGACGTCTCAGCTCGACGCCCCCAAAGGAATCGCTGGCGAAGTAATCGCCCAACTCGACGAATACACAGACTAGAGGAACCCGATACGTCAGTACTTACTTAACCGACTCAAACCAGCAGAAGAAGAACAAGCTGAAAAGATCTCCCACAAGGCTATGCAGTACACCATGATCAATGACACCCTCTATCACAAGGGAGCCCTCGGCGTCCTCATGAAGTGCATACCTATCGACGAAGGCAAGCAGCTACTCGAGGAAATTCACAGTGGGCTGTGTGGCGCTCACTCCGCGTATCGCACACTAGTCGGCAAAGCATTCCGACAAGGATTTTACTGGCCCACTGTGCTACATGACGCGACCGACTTGGTCTAAAAATGCGAAGCCTGTCAATTCCACCGACGGCAAGCACGCTAGCCAGCCCAAGCTCTTGAGACAATACCACTATCATGGCCTTTCTCGACTTGGGGGATAGATCTCCTCAGGCCTTTCCCCCCAGAACATGGGGGTCATAAGTTCTTAATCGTCGCCATTGATACGTTTACCAAGTGGATAGAAGCAGAATCCCTCTCAAGCACCACGATAGCAGCGGCACAAAAATTCATGCAGCGGCACATTTTTACCCGCTTCGGAGTACCAAGCCGGACCATTACCGACAACAGACCACAATTCACAGCTGCCGACTTCATCGCCTACTATGAATCCTATGGCGCCAATGTCTGCTATGCCTCAATAGCTCATCCCCAAAGCAATGGCCGGGTCGAAAGTGCAAACGGCCTCATACTGGACGGGATCAAGAAACGAGTATACGACACACTGCAACATCACGCCAAGTTGTGGGTGACCGAGTTGCCCAACGTCCTCTGGGCGCTTCGTACAACAGCTAGCCGAGCAACCGGAGCAACACCATTTTCTCTTGTCTACGAGACGGAGGCGGTCCTCCCATGCGAGATCCGGATGAAATCTCCCCGCGTAGAGCAACATTCCGAAGATGCAGCAGGGACACAGCGGGTCAACGACCTCAACCTCCTCGAGGAAATACGTGACTGTGCGTACATACAAGCCGCCAAATACCAACAGGACTTACGTCGGTACCACGAACGCAACGTCAAGCATCGACACCTGGAGATCGGCGACCTCGTCCTCCGATTGGTCCAGTCGACTCGGCACCAAAAAAATTATCTCCCAAGTGGGAAGGACCTTACACCATCATCGCCAACCCACGACCAGGTACTTTCAATCTCGCCGACAACGGCTCCATATTACGCAACACATGGAACATCGATCAACTATCCAAGTATTATGTATAAGCTTCCCGGGAGTTTTAACCTGGAGGACTTCCCTTTTTTACCCCATATCTATACGGATGAAGTATCTACACTTTCACGAAGTATATCAGCATCCATCAGCCAAATTATTGGTTACTCATGATACTCAAAAACGCCTCTAACACGCTTTGCCACAAGACTCGGGGGCTGGCACCTCTCACCTCCTCAGACTAGGGCACACAAGCGTTCAACAGCTCAGGGTACGGCACGAACACGAGGCCGCACCTCGTTTCGCCTCCTAGAGTTTGGTCGCCGTATAACCGCCTCGTATGCACTCGGGGGTTGGCACGTACACGGGTTCGCGCCCCGTTTCACCGCCCTGGGCCCGGTCAGCTGTCCACAAGCCTCGCCACAACATCCAGGGGTCGAATTCCCTGTGGGTTCCTCAACTCTATGTTGTTCCCCCGACACCAGCACACAGGCATCATGCCCAGCATTCGCCCTGGGGCTAAGGGAAGCACGAGTTCCACAACTCAACTCCCCGCCCCGGGTACGGTGGAATCAGCGCCTTGCATCTATACGAAGTTCCGCGAGTAACCGACGTTTCTTAACTCGGGTCGCCCCTTCACATATGTAAATGGCAGACAGCTACCTTGCATCTGTGCGGGGCCAGGCACGGCACGAGTTTCTCAACTCGTTTCGCCTCCCCGACTACGGCAACCTACCCCGAGGCCAGAGTACAAAACAGTCGAGGGCCACCACAGCAAAGTTTTTCAGACTGTTCATCCGAGTTCTTGCTAACTCGCACAAACAGTCGAGGGCTACCACGGTGAAGTTTTTCAGACTGTTCATCCGAGTTCGTGCTAACTTGCACAAACAGTCGAGGGCTACCACAGCGAAGTTTTTCAGACTATTCATCCGAGTTCCTGCTAACTCGCACAAACAGTCGAGGGCTACCACAGTGAAGTTTTTCAGACTGTTCATCCGAGTTCCTGCTGACGCGCACAAACAGTCGAGGGCTACCACAGTGAAGTTTTTCAGACTGTTCATCCAAGTTCCTGCTAACTCGCACAAATAGTCGGGGGCTCGGAGGCATACAACACACTGCGCAATCCTACGGCAACACAGTTATATAGAAGCACAAAGGAGCCTAGTACACCAAGCATAAGACGACAAACAACCACAAAACTAGATTGCATGATTTAAAGTTCTTTACACCCCAAAAGCGTACAATCAAAGGAGGAAGGATCTAATCCTCCTGCCTGGCAGAAGCACTGCCCCCGGATACATAAGCCCCCTCACTGCCTTCGGACACAGTAGGAGCATCCTCAATCGCCTCAAAGCCGGATTCATTAAGGAACTTTTCTACCGGCTCACGCCAGTAGTCGATCTGCGTATCCTCCGTTCTGGGTTGTGGGGGCTCGCCAAGATCCAAGTCCAGCAGATTTGAAGGAAGTTCCGGCGCCAAGTCTTTAGCCAAAGCCAAAGCATAGGATATGGCCACGTTGGCCATACTCTTCGCCTGCACGGATGCATCCTCCTTGACGAAGCTCAGAAAATCGCTCAGGCATGCTTGATACTAGGTCACGGCCCTCGGCAAGTCATCCAAAGAGAACTTCGTGAAGTCGGGGCGGCCAGGGAATTTCAAACTCGGTCAAGGAGGGAGCACACATCCATGGCAACCCGGCTCTGTGCTTGCAAACCTTCCCGGGAGAGCTCGGCATTCTTCTTCACCCCCTCGAGTTCCTCGCGGACTAGCTGGTGAAGATCAATCGCCGACTTGGCCGCCGTGGCAACCATCTCGGCACGGATCGAAACCGCAACGAGCTGTTACCTTAGCTCGACGTTGGCCATCTGCAACCCCTCGAGCTCCTCGACTTGCTTGGCCCGAGACTCAGCCTCCTCAACTCGACAATTTGCCGCGGACAGCTAGAGCGCCAACTCGGCATTCGCCGCCTGCAGCCGTGAAACCTCCTCTTCACTCCCGCGAAGTCGACCAAGGAGTGTGTCCTCTCTGGCAGCTGCCGCACAAGTCACGTGCTACCACAGGACACGCAGCAAGACAAACATTCAAGGAAAGCAACTACACGAGCCAAGATGTTAGAAGCCAAGAAAGATATCGCTCACCTTCATCCAAGTTAAGGCGTAGTCGATGTACGTCCGATACTCGGTGCGAGGCAAAGGGTGTCTCGACTCGCCATCATCAACCTCCGAGACGGCTTCCGAGCCGGCGAGGCCGGGTTCCCTCACGCCGGTGGCAGTAGCCGTCAAGTCCCGAGGAACTCCTGCAAGAGGGCCGCCACTAGAGGATCCGGCGCCTATGTCCAAACTCTCCTCAACGCCGGAAGGCTCTACCTCCGGAATCACCACAAGCTCCTGACACCCGGGGGGAGCGCGACGATGAAGCAGTTGGAACAAGTACAGAACTAGAAGAAATCCAGAATTTAGAACCCAAGCAACATCAAGAAGAAAAAGGAACTCAAGTCAAAGGAGAACCCTACGCCGAGCTGGGCGGGATCGCCCTCTTCGCCAGCCTCTACGGAGTCGTGGAACTCGAAGGCCGCTTAAGGGCATATCGCTATCAAGGCAACAGGAACCAAGGTCAAAGAACTCGAGTAAATCAACTCGACGCCGACTCCCCGGAACAACAGAACAAGAAAACTTACCGGGGCGGCCTGGCCTCTCCCACTCGACGTCGTGGTCGACTTCCTGCCCCTAGACGGTGGGGGCCTCCGGGGCCGGACTATCCCGGTACATGACGACTCCTCTACGAAGACCTCGGAGCCTTCCCATGGACCGAGTCCCATGAAGGAGTGCTATGTGCGAGCCAGAAAAAGCTAATATCATTACAATCAGCCACCTAAAGACTAGAAATGCACAACAAAAAGAACACGGGAAGGAAACACTCACCGAGATGATCAGGGCTCGGGACATTTCGTCCCGGTAAGCAAGGGATTCAATCTCTGGATGAGCCCGGGACTCCCAGGGGGAAACCCGAGCACCATCTTCACCCCATTCAGCCTTGAAAAGGTCATCAACACGGCTCCGGATTTCCGCTGAAACAAAGAAGCCTAAAGTCACAGAAGAAAAAGACTGCCAATAACAACTTGAGTTATCGAAAGAGAGGAGGCAAGGGAACATACCGTCATTAGCCAACAGAAGACCGACTTCATTTGACCACCCGGGTAGTCCTCGAGCTCCCAGCGACGTGATGCGGCGAGTGATAAAGTCGCCCATTACATGCACCACCATCAAACCGTCCCGACGAAGCTCGTAGATGCGATCCCTCACGACTCGGGACCTCTGAGTAAGTCGGGGACGATCCTTCCACAGGTCCCGTGGGGCCGGAACTTCACATCGCGTCATCAGGTCATGCATCGACCGATTGCAGAAAGCCCAATTGGAGGCCCACTTCCCCCACGAATCCTTCAGGGAGAAAGGGATGTAGCTTGCCTTGACGTCATTCCGAAGAGAAAAGCGACAAGCGCTGTAAGCTTGGCCCACCGTCGACACTTTGAGAGTGTAAAAGTATCGGAATGACTCGACATCCGGCATCGTTCCGACGAAAGCCTCGCACAAATGAGTGAAAACAGCAAGGAAGAATATCGAGTTGGGAGGGAGGTTTACCAACTCGATCTCGAAGAAGGACAGAACATCTCGCAGGAACTCGAACATCGGAAGTCCAAGCCCGCACTTGAAGAAGTCGAGAAAGACTACAAGGTCCTCCTCCTGGGAGAATGGACAGGATCGGTCTGCCGGAGCTTGAAAGGCCACCGACTCGGGTAGTTCTCTCTCGCGGACCATGCGTGAGAGGTCCTCCGGGGAGATACGGGAGGTGGGCAACCAGGCTATCCCCGGACCGGAAATCACGCCGCTCCCCGCGACGGCTGACGGCGCCATCAACACGGCCGTCTCTGGGACCTCCGGAGCCTTGCCGCGGGCCAGATCTCTAGTCACCGTAGCAGCCGGCGAAACGTCGCCCACTGGCACCTCGGCAGCCCCCTCAGTGGGCCCCTCCGCCACCGGCCTTAACACCGCCGACGACATTGGACAGAAAGATGGCGGCGTACGAGTACACCGACGCTCGGAAGCTCGGGGATGGATCGAGTTTTCAACCGCCGCGAGAGGAAGCAAAAGGGAGACGAAGAGGTGGAGCGCAGTGGAAAAGGTTAGGGCAAAAGCGAATGGAAGATGAAGAGGAGAAAGGAAACCTTATTTAAATCACTCTGACCGAGGCGCAGTAAGCGCACTATACCCGAGGAGTTGCAACCGCCCCGACATTTCAGCGCATTACGCCTGGGGAAACGCAACCGTCCCAATGCAAGAACAAAGCCATTATGACGCAAAAAGTAATCATGACATCACCATCCGTGAATCTCACCAAATGGGTTCTATGGCCCATCCAGTTCTACAGCCCGGCTTGGCGTTACCTCGCAACAAAATTTATCCAATCCGATTTTCGGCTCCGTCACGCATATAGATGGGGGGCTTGATGATGGATAGTACCACTGCCGTATATTAATGGTGAAGGCCTGGGAATCTTCCAATGGGCCCCCAGAGAGAAGCCTCGGCCCGAAGGCCCGGACAAAGAGGGTCATGTGTACCAGGTCAGAAGGTTCCAACCCGAATCAGGATATAACTCTTGAGCATGCCTTTGGGAGGGAGTCCAACTCGTGTACTACGAGGACTCACGATAAGGCATCAAGAATGAGTTCGACTCGTGTACTACGAGGACTCACGGCAAGGTTACCACCTTATTCCGCCTATATAAGGGGCACAAACCCCTCGGAGAGGGGACAAGCTCAATTAGATCGGAAAGCCAGAAGTTCAATCAGATCTACGGGCCCTAGTCGACTAGTCATCTCCGAAATCCTTTAGCCTCGAAACCAATCTCGCCAGGTTCCTTACCCATCGAGTTCCCCTTGTAAACCGATCTCGTCGAGTTCCCAGCTCGCCGAGTTCCCATTGTAATCATCGGTATTTCATACTGCATATCAATCAAGTCAAAGCAGGACGTAGGGCTATTACCCAACTCGGGGGCCTGAACCTGGGTATATCGTTGTCGAAGTACCAAGCTGACCTGAGTCTCTGCCCCACTACCGTACAAATACATGATGTATGAGTACCCCCCATATACCATACATCAACACCTAGATGAGGCTAGTTTGGGTGTGTGTACACGTGTATATAGAAGGTGTGCAAGGTTGTAATTCCCTGTTAGTTTGTGCCCGTCTTTCATCGATCGAGATGTAACCACCGGTGTGGCCTGTTTGACCCCACTTCACTCTCTATATACTTTTTCCATCCACAAATATAAGGCGTGTATGAAATTTAAGATTTAATTTTGACTAACAATTAAACTAATAATTTTTTATTTATATGACACAAATTGGTACTATTGGATTCATATTCAAACATATTTTCAAATGGTATAATTTTTGTGTTATATAATTCAATATTATTGGTTTAACTGTTGTTAAAGTTGAACCTTTAATTTTATACACGCTTTATATTTGTGGACGGAGGGAGTATAAAATAAGGTCTCGTTGAGAAAAACTATACAAAGCCATAGTGTGCGTGTTTGATTTAGCACAGCCTAGAGAGTGGTACGGAAAAATGGAGAATATTATTCTGTGCATGTGGCCTTCTCTGGCCTTAAGGTTAGGGACGGGTGTTGACACGCGAAATCGATCCGCGTAACACCAAGATAACTGTCGTACTTTCGCGACGACGAGCGATTGCTTTCCAGGCAAAGCAACAAAGATTCCTCGCTTTCGTGGAGGAGATCCGACCGTTTTTCAGCGCAAAACGGCAAAGATTAACCAAGCCCTAGAGCTGCTAGGGTTCGGCAGAGCTATAGACTGGAAAAGACGAAAAATAAACGAGAAACAGTAATAGATTGGTTTGTGTGTGTATCGATTCCCCTCCCAATCGGCCGTGCACCCTACGCTTATATACGTGGATGTGCCTGGTCTTTGACTAATCTGAATAGGACTCTTTTACATATACGGACTCCTCTGCATATATGGAAACTACTACACGCGTAGCCCTATTTCGCATGCAAACCAAGTAGTACTACTAATCCTTAATCAATTCAGCCATGCACGTCCTAATTAATTCCATGCACCGATGACGTACAAACCATTAATCAAGTCTAGCACGGATTGATTTTTTGGTGAGGCTGGCAGCAACCCAGCGGCTCAGTTGAGTGCTTGGCAACTCGGCAGCCCATAGCCGAGTGGTTGTGACCGAGTGGTTGTGGCCGAGTGCTCGGGCAGCCCAGCAACTCATGACCGAGTGCTTGGCGGCTCGGCAGCTCGACTCGGCTCCCCGGCAGCTCAATGCCAATAAGAGCTCAGCAACTCAGCTGCATTAACTCAGTAGCATCAAAGCACTCGGCAACCTGGTAGCTCACTCGGCAGCAATCAATTTGGCAACACTTGAACAACTCGATTCCAGCACTTGGATCACTCGGTAATATCAGAAGGAAGTCGGCTTGGGCAACTCGGACCATCAGGTCACTCGGCAAGCCTGCATGTTAAGTTAATACCAGTTTTGAACAACTTGTCGACCAATCAACCTAACCACCAGTGATTAAACTAATTCGGCTGATCAAATAAATCTCATAGCCAAATTACACCATCAACACATGCCCCCCTGTTTTTGGTGTAATTGTATTTACCCAAAAACACTATAAAATACCTCAGGACGATGCCACTTGATTCATCGGCCACATCACTACTTAGGGCGATATTTTTAAACAATATATCGGCCATAGCACCATCAAGCCTCTTGCCACACACTAGGATAATATTTTTTCAAATATTTTCCATTGAGAGCTTTAGGCAACTTCTCACCCTGCAAAGATTGCACAAAATATGAATTTCCAGGAACAATCTCTACAACGCTATACGGGCCTTCCCAACTCGGCGACCATTTGCCGAATTTATTATCTTTAGTCCCAACAGGCAAAATCGTTTTCCACACTAAGTCTCCTATTTGAAACGATTTTTCCCTCACCTTTTTATTATAAGCCTTAGCAACCCTTAATTTTTCTTTTTCAATCTCCCGTAAGGCCCTTAATCTTTCTTCTGAAACATCATCTATTCTATCCATCATTAAATTATTATAATCGACAGCCGACAAGTCATTTTGTCTGGCTACTCTAAGAGCTTGCAAATTAACCTCTACAGGTAGTACTGCCTCCTGTCCATATACTAGCTCATACGGTGTCACCCGAGTCGCACCATGCTTAGATATCCGATGAGCCCATAAAGCTTCCGAAAGTACCTCATGCCACCTTCTCGGATGCTCTTCAATTTTCTTCTTTATAAGCTTAATCAAAGTTTTATTGCTAGATTCGGCCTGTCCATTAGCTTGAGCATAATAAGGCGACGAATTTAACAATTTAATTCTAAAAGATTCGGCAAATTCACGAAATTGATGAGACATAAAAGAAGAACCTTGATCAGAAGTTAAAGTTTGAGGGATGCCGAATCTATGAATAATATGCTCCAAAATAAAACTAATCACCTCCTTGTGAGTCATGTTTTTCAAAGGAATCGCTTCAGTCCACTTAGTAAAATAATCTGTAGCTACAAGGACGAAGCGATGACCTCTAGAAGAAGCAGGATGTATTTGACCAATGAAATCTAAGCCCCATCCTCTAAACGGCCATGGCTTAATAATAGGATGCATCATAGCCGCGGGCGCCAATTGCACATTCCCAAATTTTTGGCACGCTTCACATCCCTTATAGTAGCGAAAACAATCATGTAGCATCGTTGGCCAATAAAAACCCGCTCTTTTCAATAACCATTGCATTTTATGAGCCGACTGATGTGTCCCGCATATTCCTTCGTGAACTTCCCCCATAGCTACTTTTGACTGATCAGGACCCAAACACTTTAAAAGTAACCCATCTATCGTTCGGCGATATAACTCGTCATTCAACAAAGTATATTTTATAGCCTGCCGCCGAATCTTCCTATCCCTCGTTTGACTTGGATCCTTTAAATAATTAACTAGAGGAAATCTCCAGTCACTCGGCTCTAAATCACTTGCTGATCCGGCTACCTGCGACCCTTGTGCCGAGTCTTCCTCACCCTGGACCGAACTAGTAGCTAACAGATCGGCCTTATTACTAACAGCAGCTAGCATCGGACTTTCTAATATGAAAAATTTTCCTTTGCCGACTTGATATCCGGATGCTTGCTGTGCTAAACAATTAGCTCTAGAATTTTCTTCCCTTGGCACATGATTGATAGTGAAAGTATCTAGGGAATTGATTATATCTAAACATCGGTCCAAGTAACTATTCAGTAGCCCATCGAGACATTGAAATTCACCATTAACTTGCTGAACTACCAGAAGCGAATCTCCAAAGGCATCTACGTCCTTTACACCCATATCCACTAAATTTTGTAAACCAAACAATAAAGCCTCATATTCTGCCTGGTTATTTGTGCAAGGATATTCCAAACGGACCGATGTCTCATAAACGACATTGTTAGGCGAAATTAAAACATTGCCAGCACCTTGCCCGTTTCTACAAACCGATCCATCAAAATAAAGTTTCCATGGGCACACACTAACATAATTAATATTTTCCTCATCCTTAATCCTATGATCAACAATAAAATCGGCGATGACTTGACCTCTCATAGAACGCAACGATTCATATGTTAAATCATATTCTATTAGTGCGTATGCCCACTTCCCAATCCTACCACTAAGAATCGGTTGTTGCAACATATATTTAATCACATCAGCTTGGCAAGCTACTACACACGTACTAGAAAGCAAATAGTGCCGAAACTTGGTACATGCATAATATAAAGATAAACATAACTTCTCAATAAACACGTACCGACTCTCGGCATCGAGCAGACGGCGGCTCAAGTATGCAATAATGTACTCCTTCCCGCCATCTTCTTGAGTCAGAACCGCGCCGATCACCATGTCTTGTGCAGCAATATACAGTCTGAACGGCACACCGGACTTGGGTGCCCGAAGTACTGGAGAGCTCAGCAAATACCGCTTTATATTATTAAAAGCCTCCTGTTGTTTTGCCCCCCAAGTAAACTCGGCTTCATGCTTTAGCCGAAGTAAAGGAACAAACGATTCAATTTTTCCCGCAAGGTTAGATATGAATCGTCTCAAGTAATTAATTTTCCCTAACAATTTTTGCACATCTCTCTTACACGTGGGCTCCTCCAATTTTCTAATCGCCTCTACCTTCTTAGGGTCAATCTCTATGCCATGTTCGTGAATTATGAAACCTAAGAATTTACCAGCCGACACACCAAAAGCACATTTGAGTGGATTCATTTTTAACCCATACCGACGCATTCTCTCGAAAGCTAATCGTAAATCGGCTAAATGATGATCAAATCCATCCGATTTAACAACTACATCATCAATATATACTTCTAGTACGATACCCAGCAGATCATGAAAGATTAAATTCATAGCACGCTGGTACGTAGCGCCGGCATTTTTCAACCCAAAAGTCATAACAACCCACTCAAATAAACCAACAAAACCAGGGCAACGAAAAGCAGTCTTAAACATGTCTTCTTCGGCCATAAAGATTTGATTATAACCAGCATTACCATCTAAAAAACTAATAACCTTGTGTCCGGAAGCATCATTAATTAACATGTCGGCTATAGGCATAGGATATTCATCTTTGGGAGTAGCCTTGTTCAAATCTCTAAAATCAATACATACTCTAATCTTACCAGTATTTTTCTTTTCAACCGGTACAATGTTAGAAATCCATTCTGCATATCTACATGGCCGAATAAATCCAGCTTTTAACAACCGATCAACTTCCTCTTTGATACGGTCATACAAATTAGGATTAAAACGCCTAGGAGACTGTTTAAACGGCCTGAAACCAGATTTAATAGGTAACTTATGTTCAACTAAATCTCTACTCAAACCGGGCATCTCAGTATAATTCCAAGCAAAACAATCAACAAATTCTTTAAGTACTGCACATACCTTCCTTTTCTGATCGACCTCCATGTTAGCATTAATAAATGTAGGTCTAGAGATGCTGCCATCACCAATATCAACTTCCTCAAGTGGATCAGCCGATGAGAACCCCTGTCCAAGCTTTTCCATATCATCAAAATCTTCAATAGTTTCATGCATATCGTTTTTTCTGGAACGATATTCCTCAGTACGCCTTTGCAGCCATTTAACGCTATCCTCTTTATTCATCATTTATAGAGATAAATTATTAAGCCGAGCTACGCTAGCCGGCTGTGCATGTACTGGTACAAAACCATCTTTACCGATACTAATATAATCATAGTCAGATAAATCCCTACCAGTCAAGCATCGCATCTCACCGCGTTGCCAATCAACTGGTGTCTCAGTCAAGGCAATACAAGCTGAATTATCCGCCTCAATCACCTCCACATCGTCATCAACCCACTGAATCAAACATTGATGCAGAGTAGACGGGATGCAACAATTTGCATGAATCCAGTCGCGCCCCAACAGAATATTATATCGGCCCTTGACATCAACCACAAAGAAAGCAGTCGGCAACGTCTTGCTTCCGACTGTGAGCTCCATAGAAATAACACCCTTAGCTTCAGACAAATCTCCCGAGAACCCACTGAGCCCCATGTTGGTCTTCATTAATTCCTCCTCTTTTCGGCCCAACTTAGAAAAAACCGAAAAAGGCATAACATTAACTCCGGCACCACCGTCAACGAGCATGCGACCAATAGGCTTACCATCAATGTGACCCTTAATGAACAGAGGCTTCAGGTGCTGTCCGTGCCTCTCGGGTTTTTCAAATATAGCATTTTTTGGACCAAGAACAAGCTCTGCAACTTCGATTTCAGGCGCACGAAATTCAGTAGGCAACTCGAACACCATATTAATATCCATATCAGCAGGTATATCTTTTTTACTTTCTGGATTTTCCTCAATAATCTCATCATTGATGACGTTATCTTCCTCCTTCGCGATGCGCTTCTCCTTCCAAGTCATCTTCGCAGGCACCATCGGTCTAGCTTGATTGAACCACTCATCGCGCCTCTTCTCAACCAACTCTTCTCTGATTCTAGTGCCCGTAACCGCTGTACCCTTCGCTTCTGAGTGTGTGTGAGTCCCGTGGGGCACCACTGAGGTTTCGGCTTAGTCCCTGGCTCAACCGACTTAATTTTGCTGCCCCCCGAGTCCATTGGCCTGCGCTGACATGCTGCTATTTTTGGTACAACCACTCTGTCTCCGGCCGAACAAACTCCCCGCTGACTCGGCCTCAAATCAGTGCGCACGCTTAGCCTCAAATCCGCATGCATGCTTGGCAAATCTGCATGCAAACTTGGCAAATCTGCATGCACGTGTCTTGCCTTTGCCTTGGCATTGTCTTCACGTAACGTGCCAAACTGCTGCCTGGATGCAGTAGCGCTATACTTCCCTGGGCTTGAGACTCCCTCCTGAATTGAACCAAACCTCAAGCCACCAATGCCGACTGCTTCAGGGTCATGCACAGCACCTACGGCTGACTTGAGCTCACCACCACTCGGGCCATGAACAGCGCCTACACCACCCGAGCTTGCCGCAGGCTGGCTCGTAGCGGCACTGCCCGACTGAGATCCAACACGTTTCGGCACCCACACGGACTTGCGGCCACCCTTGCTGTCTGCATTGCGTCTCGGTGAGCTGCTTCCTTGAATCACAACAGCATCACGCGCTCCAGTCCCCGGATTAAACCGAGCCCCTTTTCTCATACGAATGCTCTTGTCTCCTGTACATGGGCTCTGATGGAATCCACTCCGGTTGAAAGGAGCCTGCTGGTCCCATGGGACACGGCACCCAAAGATTAAAACTCCATGGAGGAAATTGTGGATACATGGGAGGCGCACAACCCCAACACGCTGGCTGCATTGCAAAATATGGTGGCTGCACATATGAATTTTCTCGCCAATACTCATGACCACCAAAGCCTTGTTCAGAAGGGGACCTAGGACACTTAGTGCCCCCAAGCCGACTAAATACATTGTTGGCCTTGTGCGAAGTGTATTTGTCCAACAACTGCTTAACTGTCGGCTTTGGCCTCGGGACTTGACTTTTTCCTTGATTAACTTTCCACACTCCCACTTCTGGATTTTTTGGTTTGATCATCCTTGGAGCGGCATCATCATCAATGATAACATTTTTTCCTTTTGTAGACCCGGTCTGATCCGACCGAATAAGCATTTTCTTATTCCCAAAATCAATGACATTGATAGGAAAAGGATCACTATCGAGCTTCATCTTATTACCCTCTGCAAATGTCAATCGTCCGTCATTAATGGCCGATTGCACCCCAGCGTCGAGTGCAGCGGAAGGAGTCGGTGCAGCTACCTTTTTTACGACGCCGTTCCTTGTCTTCTGGTAGCCGGCCAATTTTTTCTTGAGCCTCTCCACCTTTTCCTCCTCAAGCTCCCGCTCAAGTTCCCGCCGCTCATCTTCAGAAAGATCGTCGAGCGTGACGGCGATGATGTTCTCGGGGTCGATGCTGCTTCCGTCCTTAGAGTCGGTGTTCATCGTGTGCTTCTTTTTCTTCCCCAGCGGAGTCGCCAATTGTGTTGACACGCGAAATCGATCCGCGTAACACCAAGATAACTGTCGTACTTTCGCGACGACGAGCGATTGCTTTCCAGGCAAAGCAACAAAGATTCCTCGCTTTCGTGGAGGAGATCCGACCGTTTTTCAGCGCAAAACGGCAAAGATTAACCAAGCCCTAGAGCTGCTAGGGTTCGGCAGAGCTATAGACTGGAAAAGACGAAAAATAAACGAGAAACAGTAATAGATTGGTTTGTGTGTGTATCGATTCCCCTCCCAATCGGCCGTGCACCCTACGCTTATATACGTGGATGTGCCTGGTCTTTGACTAATCTGAATAGGACTCTTTTACATATACGGACTCCTCTGCATATATGGAAACTACTACACGCGTAGCCCTATTTCGCATGCAAACCAAGTAGTACTACTAATCCTTAATCAATTCAGCCATGCACGTCCTAATTAATTCCATGCACCGATGACGTACAAACCATTAATCAAGTCTAGCACGGATTGATTTTTTGGTGAGGCTGGCAGCAACCCAGCGGCTCAGTTGAGTGCTTGGCAACTCGGCAGCCCATAGCCGAGTGGTTGTGACCGAGTGGTTGTGGCCGAGTGCTCGGGCAGCCCAGCAACTCATGACCGAGTGCTTGGCGGCTCGGCAGCTCGACTCGGCTCCCCGGCAGCTCAATGCCAATAAGAGCTCAGCAACTCAGCTGCATTAACTCAGTAGCATCAAAGCACTCGGCAACCTGGTAGCTCACTCGGCAGCAATCAATTTGGCAACACTTGAACAACTCGATTCCAGCACTTGGATCACTCGGTAATATCAGAAGGAAG
This sequence comes from Stipa capillata, assembly GCA_019208055.1. Taxonomy (NCBI): domain Eukaryota; kingdom Viridiplantae; phylum Streptophyta; class Magnoliopsida; order Poales; family Poaceae; genus Stipa; species Stipa capillata. The sequence continues at coordinate 210,811 of JAGXJF010003060.1, forward strand.
TCGGCTTGGGCAACTCGGACCATCAGGTCACTCGGCAAGCCTGCATGTTAAGTTAATACCAGTTTTGAACAACTTGTCGACCAATCAACCTAACCACCAGTGATTAAACTAATTCGGCTGATCAAATAAATCTCATAGCCAAATTACACCATCAACAACGGGCTTGGACAATAATTATAGGCCTGATGCTGTAACCACACCTTGCAACACGTTGGGTTGGGCCACGCCTTTAGTTGGGGGAAAACGCTTGATGTCTGGATCTTTCTTAATCGGGCCATGTCACATGTACTTGTGATCCATGTAAAGTAGCGAAGGTGATTTATGAAGGGGAAAATGCCTACTGTATTCATAAACTTGGATGTAGGAATGAAAACGGTAAAAAAAATTCGATCATTTGGGGAAGAACCAGAAACGGAAGACTAAAAGTGGAAACAGGAAGTGTATGAAAAGAAGCGGAAACAAAAACTTTTTATCAAAAACAGAAACAGAAATTTTATCGGAAACCAAAACGAAAACAACACCGTTATTCCCGTACAACAAATATGGAAAGTTTTCGTATCATATAAGCCTATAACTCAATCTTATGGCCCAATCGAAAGAAGCCCATCCAGTCATAACTAAACTACAGCAGTCGTTGCCCTTAACCTCAGACTGATTGATCAATCGATTTGATCCCTACGTTCTTCTTCGCCTGACACCTCGGGTTTCAGGCTACAGTGCCGCCTCGCCTGTTGCTAGGTCCTTCCTAATGATATATGTATTCATTATATATGCTCGTTATGTTTGTAATTCAAAATTGTTCCCTATCTATGAACATCTAGAAAAACTGAACCACTTTATTGTTTTCGTTGTATTTTTATGCACAGGCTAAGGGGTTTTTGTTTATTTGTTCTCGTTTCCATCTTTGATTGTATTAGTCATGTATTCGTTTTCGGTACTATCTACTTTTGTTTTTGTTTTCAGAGTTTTCTTATCCATTCCGTTACAGTAAAAGGATGCAGAAACAGAAATAATAAAGCATGTTTCCGATTGTTTCCATCTCGTTGCCTATTAGGGCGAGTTCACTGGATGTTAAGCGAACTGCAACTTACAAGGTATGTTTTGGTTGCTCGCCATATTTTGCCAAATTTTGGTCTCAAATGTGTGGGTAACTGCAACTTTTGTGGTAAGCAATTTGCTCCTCACAAGTATTGCTGGCAAAAAGAATATGTCTACAACATGTGGCATACTGAGCCAAGAAGGTACGTTAGCTACGTTAACCAAATAACCAAACAAACAGTATTCACATGAGAAATTATACGGTAAGTAACTTGAAAAGGTAGAATCTATCTAACTCATACGTGACAAATTATGTCAACTAACCAAATGTCCGGTTAATGCCGTAACTTGTGAACTTAAAAATGTGTCAACCATCCGCTAAACATATAAAATCGGAGCAAATAAAAATATGGTATTGTGGAGACGGTTTTCCATTGCGGCAGATGATGTAGCTGCAAAGTAATATTATTATTTAAAAATATATAATTTTTTTTAAAAAAATATTTATTTTATCTCTCAACATTTGGAAAAGTCTAAATTTAGTCTCTTAACTTCAATATAAGACATTCTTGGTCTCCCAAGTGTCCAAGACGTCTATTTTGGTACCTAGCCTCACTGACAGCGATTTTGACGATGACTTGGTGGCAATTTCACACACGTGGCTATCAGCGATACGGGAAACAGGGCCCCCTAAACCGCTGGAAAACGCCCAACTTGACGCCGCGTCACCAAGGACGTGTGAGTCGAGAGGAGGTGCTCAGGGGCTCACTCCGAGCGCTGGATCCACTCAGACGTGGGAGTTAAGAGGAGGTGCCCGGGGGCTCACCCCGAGCACTGTGTCCACTCGGCCGTCAAGGGAAGCTCCGAGTCGTACCTTAAGGATGCTCCCCGAGCACCCAAGACGACTTGGCTCCCACTTGGGATGGCGAGTGCCTCTCCCAGGCAGTGGGATGGCCTAAGCCACGTGCTCGGGAGTCCCCGAACATGGGAACCCCGAGCACCCTTTGTGGGTCTCTACCCAGTACACGTGGTCCGACAGGCGCATTTAATGCCTGTCTGTGCAAGCATTCCTACTCCAAGTCTATTGTGGACAGGATGGCGGTGTCCTGGTCAATTTTCGTCCTCCCATGTGATAAGTCCCGTCAAGCTGTCGGGCTTGGCAGGGGATGGAACGGTCTGACACCTTCTTGACTTTGGGGCTCGCCGCCGTGCACCCAGGCGCATACCTTCTGTCCCTGGTCAGTGGGGCCAGGGTAGCTGCAGCATGGTCCGTGACAGAGGGCGTCCGGGAAGTCTTCATCTTCTGACTTAACCATGTCATGATGACCCAGATTCCAACCAAAGCGTAACGGGAACTATTCCACTATAGTAACACTCAACCGCCGGCGTGGGTCGCCCACGCCCCATCCGTCAGCAACGCTACAGCTGCAATGTTTTTGCCTTTCGACTATTGTGGTGACCCCCGGGTATATAAGGGGAGAACCGAAGCCATGAGAAGGGGAGGACGAAAAAAGAGACCTAGGAGAAAGAAAAGAGGAAGAACACCTGTGTTTTCAGGCTCATTGTAATCATCCAAATATTTATATATACACAAAAAGCAGGACGTAGGGTTTTACACCAAGAAGGTAGCTCGAACCTGGATAAATCACGGTCTTGTTTCTAGGTTCCTGCCGTTCAAGATTCGATGTATCTCCTGTTCCTCCGCTTCTCCGGCCGAATCCCAAGGGGGTCCTTCCGGACCACCGACACCGGCGTTTGTTTGCCGACAGTAGCAATCCAGCCAACACAAAAAATGAAAAACTTGAGAAAAAAATGAAAAGACCATAAATTTTCCACAAGTTTTTCAGGGTTTTTAGTACCTTTTCTAGAATATTCTTGATTTTCCTATTTATCTTCTAATTTTCTAATTTTATTCTTTTTCCTGATTTTTCTTGCAAATTTTCATTTTTAAAATCTGTCATTTTTATTCAGTTTCCTAAAAAAGCTGATTTTCCATTTTTATTAATTTTTTAATCTGTTTTCTTTTTTATTTTTCAAGTTATCGGTTTCAAAAAAAATCAAAATTTCTGATTTATTTTCCTTTTTCTGATTCTTTTTATTTTTTATGCTAATTGGGCTAATATGTATGTAAAATTGCTATCGTGTCATCATTAAAATCACTCTTAAGTGAGCAAAGGACTAAATCTAGATGATTTTGACATTCGAGAGACCGTGAGTGTCATGTATTGATATTGGAAGACTAAACTTAAACCTTTCTAATAGTTGGAGACACTTTTTTCTTTGAAAATATTCCTTTAACCAAATCAACCCCACGTGTCAACGAAGATACTCCTTGTTCCTGTTTTCTTTCTTGTCCCCTGAGCTCCCACCGATCCTACCATCGAGCCTAACGACATAATGGCATAACAAGGAAGGTACGGGAAGGGGCGGTGACTTTTATTTCTGTTACAAATGCTATTTTGGTAAATAAGAATTCAGGAGATAACATTGTTCTATTCTATCACAAACATTTGCTTTTTTTAGGCCCAGTTTAGAATGTAAAATTTTCGCAGGAAATAGCTCAATTCATATCAGAATGGAAGAACTTTTCGAAGTTCTTACGTAGCCGTAGGCACATCTTTAAGCCTAATATTGCACAAAACAATTTATGTAACTGTAGGTTTAATTATCTGTAATTTGATTGTTTAAGAAATACTCTCTCTGTTCCACAACACTTGTCATCTTGACTTTTAAATTTTATTCCACAATACATATCATCCTACTATCTCAATGTGAGTTTTCATAATTTTTTCCATCTATACCCTTTCTCTTAATTAATGCCATGCTATTATGATTTACTTTCCCCAAGCATAATTAGTCACAGCATTAGTGGCATATGGCATGCATGTATGATTCTAGAGAATGCAATAGTACATTGATTAGGCTAATTAATAAATTGATTATGGGTAGTTTAGTTCTTTTAATAAGTCCTGGGTGAGTGTAAAATATTAGGATGATAAATATTATGGAATAGAGAGAGTAATAGTTTTAACTAAAAATAGTAAATTTGAATATTTTCTTTTGAAAAGTACCCGGCTGCCAAAAATTCGAAGGAAGACAACACGGTGATGTAAGTACCTAAATCAAAATTCGTTCTTGTGTCACACTTTAATTTGCCAATGTATACATTTTCCAAAGACTTTAATTAAGTTTTATCACTACAAACTTGCACAATTGCCGCGCTTTGCTGATCATACGAGGAACGCGCGCGCGTGGAGAAATTACGTATCCGAACATTACTGCAATGGCAAATCCATAAGACATATATGCTCCACAGAACAGAAAAAATAAAAAAGAAGGCAAATAAGCTTTTGGTGACATCGGAAATCAGTAAGGGAAACCACTAATGCTGCCGCCGTCGCGCCGCGCTCCAGCGGTGGCGTAGAGCAGGTCGGCGAAGTCGCATAGCCCGTGCAGCTCCTCCAGGCGCGGCGGCTCGAAGGCTCCTGTTTGCTTCGGCGGCACCGTCCGGCTGCCGCCGGAGACGCAATAAGTGCGCCGGCCTTGTTCGCCGTCGGCGCCGAAGGCAGCGGCGCCCCTGCACGGCCTCGGGCGAGGCCTGTGCATCGGGGCCGCTGGCGGCGGCATCTTAGCGGACTTGCCGGTGAGCCGCTGTACGACTGACTTGAAGCTGGCCGCGTCGGAGCTGATGAACTGCGTCTCGATGAACTTGACCTTCACCCCGGTGCCGGCGCCGTCGTTCTGCCTCACGCCGTGGAGATCCATGGCCGCCATATATATATATACGCACCCCCTTGGATTCGATCTAGCTGCTAGCAACACCACGACTAGATCTTCTTCGTTTTACTTGTGTATGAGGATCGAACTGACAGGCGATGTGTTGGTTGGTTGCAGAAGAACGTGAGTTTATATAGGTTTTAATCGTCAAGGCCAAGCCGCTAGCTAGGGATATGGCCCGCCGCCCGCGGGCCAGGCCGCACTCGCATGCATGTGGGACCAGCACTGGACCTTGACACGTGGGGTCCAGGTCAGTGGCATCGCGCTGTGGAGTGAGGGAGGAGGCACGTGTGGAGGTGGGTGATGGAGCTAGTCAATGATACGAGTCAGTACGGAACAGCGGTCAGAGATTGGGGGCGGACCGGGTGGTCAAGCGCTCGTGCGGAATAGCCAGCCCCATCTTCTTGGCTGCTTGGATCCGGCTACGACTTGTGGCCTGTCCAGCTCGGTGCTTTCAGCACCAGTAATTTTTTGTTCTGCAAAAGAAAATTTATTTACTAGGTGAGTAGCGTGGAACCGTTAGATCGAACGTTGAATTGACCGTAGAAGCTTACCAACGTCTACACCGACTCTTGGTTATGTAGTCAGTAGACTTCTTCCCCTTCTTTGTCTTGAGCATTTCTTAGTTCCATCAAATACCCCTGTTATGCTTACAAAATGTTTCCGTTAATAATTAATTTGTGCTAATAACCGAGCTAATTCTCTAAAAGCTCTCGTTTGGACATCCATCCCATAAATTTCCATATATTATTTTAAGTATCTACTAAAAATATTATAAGATCCATTAGGAGCTAAAGCTTCCAAAGTTTTACTTGATCTATGTCTAAAAAATACAAACTACAACAAACCGGTTCATCACATATGGGTGGCCGAAATCATCTCCGATTAGCTTCATTAGATACACTTTTTGTCAAAAATAGACATTACAGACGATTGTTTGAAATACTCATCCATAAGTTGGTCAAATACAGATGATTTTTTTAAAAGATCTGTCTGTAATGTGTACAGACGGACCATTTATATTATGTGGGCCATCACAGATGGTTTTTGAGCTCAAACCATTTGTGATCTGAATGAACCATGGCCTATATAGGCCAACACCATCACTATCCACATATATAACTCAACTATCATAGCCCTACTATTTTTGTGCCGCCTCCCCCAACACCCCCAGCTACCAACACCTTCCTCTCCCTCTCACCTATCGTGATCCCACCCTTTCCTCCCTCACCTTCCTCTGCTTCCCACGAGCTCCTCCCTCTCCTTCCTCCTCATCTTCCACCATGCTCCCCACTAGATCTCCACCGCGCCAGCCCCACCAGTTGCACCATCCACGGTCTCCCCTTCCTGGCTCTACCGCTTGGTGGTAGTAATGACAATGCCAGCAGCAACTCTCGAAGCTTCTGGAGCAAGCGCCCATAGGGAGTGCTCTGATGCCACCGCCTCCCATATCTTCTTCCACCCAGTGCCAAGTCCTCCCAGTTCGCAAGGACAAAATTGCTAGATCCAGATCTCCACCGCTCCCGTCCTCGACATCGTAAGCTCGAGGTTCAGCCTTCTAGGAGGTTCATCGAGTACATGCACCTGGATCTGGCCAGTGTGACACGGGCAAACGTGATGCGGACATCACCATGGATGGCATTACCACATACTCAAGTCCACCTCCGACATTTGTTGGACCAATGACAAGAGCTCGAGCCAAGGCCGCACAATATAAGGTGACTCTATTCCTTGATGACTACTCCCTTGACTTGAGCATGAATGGTATGCTACCTAATGCGTTGACTCTATGTATATTAAGGTACGAAGGAATGACCAAGGTAGAGGGCAAAGGAACAAAGGGATAGACTCGAAGCACCAACTCCAAGGTGGAGCGCAAAAAGAGCAAGGGAGAGGCACCAAGTACCAAGACTAATCTCAGCCGGACAGCCGCCTCGGACCCTCTGGATGTTCACTGAGGAGGCGACCCGGACTATCCGGATGTGGCCCGAACACTCCGAATTACCTCAACAAAGCTACTGGAAGTCCCAGACCCCCAGCTCGGGCCCTCTGGATGGACCTCCGAATTGGTATTGGAAGTCCCGAACCTTAACCCAGACCCTCCAGGTTAAATCCGAACAGTCCGGACCTGCCTGTGCGCAGTGAAAATGGGCCACGACCCATGTAACTTGTGGACGGGGTTTAGACTATAAATACCGTACAACCCCTACTAATTAGGGTTAGATTTGATATATGAAGACAAAGTAGAGCTTAGCTCCTTAATCTAGGGTTCATCCCCCTAGATTAGGAAATCCACCTTAGACCTTGCAATTTCTTGGATCTTGTAAGGATCGGCGTGTGCCTTCAAGTGGAATCTGTGGCATTCAATCAAGAGCAAGATTGATTTGGTTCCATGTTTCCCAAAGGCTATAGCATTGGCATGTGTTGTTGGGGTTGGAATCCATCTAGTCTTTGCTAGTTATCATTCCTACTATGAACATCAGGTGCACTCCATATCAAAACATGGCCTACGTCACTGATATGTAAAAAACATATCAGGTTTTTCTGAGTTTACTTATGCCTTTTCGTTATATTTCCATTATATAATTTTTTGGATTATTAAATAAAATTTCAAGCTTGTCTATTTATCCCTTTATTTTATTGTGTAGGAAAAATAACTCAAAATCAGAAAATCAAGCGTATTCAGAATATTCCAAGGGGGGAGACCTTTTTCTAAAAAAGGCAGCAAGGGGACCGAACCCTAGGTGGTGCGTCCTAAGGTGGCAGCCCCACAGGCCACCTCCCCCTGCCACTTGGCCCCACCCGGGCTTGGCTGCCACCGCCCTTCCACATGTAGATCCATTTCGCCTTCCAGAAAGCCCATGTGGAGTTTCGCTCTCATATACAGAGTCTTTATGTGCAAGAAAGAAAGAAGCTTTCGGGACAGAACGAGGAGACGCCACTACAACCATAATTTTTATCTCCACCATTACCACCTTTATCTCCACCCATAGATCACCACCCACAGCTAGCCACCATAGATTAGTTCCTCCTGTACCATCTACTTCATTGGAATCTACAAAGATTGGTTTGTTCATTGGTACTTTCTATAAGGTAATCAATCTATCATTTGCTGTTGATGAGTTGTATGATGTATGGGTAGTCCATCAGGGCAAATATGGTGTATAGCAGTAGTTATGTAGCATACTCTATATATGTGTGATGGTCATCCATCTTCGGCTCCATCAAACTGTTATTATGGTTAGGACTAATCTTAGCATCCTATATGTTTAATAAATTATTTGATTGTGTGTTGCGAATTGATTCATTAGTTGGTAAGCACGGGGGATGGGGTAGAGTAGTAAACTGTGTGATCCTCTCTTGTATTTCGTCAATGAAATATTAGTATTGTTTTGGCTCATGTTTGAATGTATGCCTCAAATTGGTGGTTGGATAAATGGTAGATTACATCTATCTATTGCTAATAATATTAGCCTCTCATTTAATTCTTGCAAATTCATAGCTGGTATTTATTACTTGCTTGAGAATTGCTACTAGTGAACTTATATACTCCATGCCTCAATTCTAGCTATTAGAACACCTCTCTTAACATGTTTATTATTTTTTCATTTTCTATTTTTTATTTATTTCAAATATATAAATTGCATTTTAGGTCAAGTAACTGTATATTTTGATCATCATTTGCATGATAGAGTTGCAAGACTATTTGAGAAAGGTAGTTGTGCATCTCACTCTTAACACTTTATTATTTTTAGTGTGATTTCATATTTGAAGCAAGTGAGATTAATCACCGCCTCCCTATAGATTCGACACTTTTTCTCAACGAAAATGCTACAACTGATCCTCTAAACTTGGAGGTGAAAGGATCTAGGCTATCGAATAGAGGGAGGGTGCTCAATAAGATATTATGAAAACTAATACCAAAAGTAAATTTTACACATGCAACTTTATAGCTCAAAGTAAACCCTAGCATTCTAGTGATCAAAATACGCAAGGAAATAGGTATGGAGAAGTGGAAAGAGATAACCACATGGGAGACACAAGATTTTGGTTGAACTTCGAGCCTTTGGCCAGGCTCTACATCTCCGTTGAGGAAGCTTGGTCCTTTATTGAAGCCTGCACCAAAACATGTTCTTTCCCTTAAAGGGCTTGCCGAAGTGAAACCCTGATCACTCTTGGTACCTCTTCACCTTGCGATATGCGAGATCCGGCCTTCACAAACTTCCCAGTTTCTTTACACACATGAAGATTCTCAAGCAATGCATAACCGTCTAGGAGGCGTCAACCTCCACGGGTAAAAGGAACCTGATCTTTAGCTTGGAGGTGATCCCTTGCTTGAGTACTAAATGGAAATGCAATCAACATCATCAAGATTTCTCCCTCTCAAAGTATCTCACAAGAAGGCAAGAGAGAGGAGAACAAATGGGCAGCACAGCATATGAAATGCAAAGTATAGCCTCCACCCACGAATGGGTGTGGCTTAGGCAACCCTAAAAAATCTAGTTTTACTCACAAGGATATCTCACTCGGAGGTTCGGAATGACCTCCTATCAGAGGTCCTGGGATTCAAAAACAAGTAGTAGTTTGGGAGAAAAACTCTGATCTGTGGGTGCAGCTTGGGCATACCAAAATTTCAAAACCTTAGGAAAATCGAAGACTCGGAGGGTCTGGACCAAAACAACTCAGAGGTTCCAAATGAAAATAATGCTTTTGTCCTGAAACACAAGTTGATTCGAAGGTTCTAGACAGGAAAACATGGAGCCAACTTAGTTTTCTTGGAAGTGCCAGACCATGAAGGCTAAGTCCTAGCTTCGAGGTTTTAGACAAACTTCCCTCGGAAGGTCCGTATGAAGCTGGGTCTTCAATACAAAAGCTTTGTCCCCACTCAAAGGGTGCAGGCAAATCTCACTCGGAAGTTCCGAACAACAAGAAAAGCTACTAAGTGGACTTCGGATGGTCCGGGTGACCTCCACTAGGAAGGTCCAGACAACAGGAGACACTCTTGACGAAGCTACTTTTTAGACTTCAGATAGTCCGAATGACCTTCACTAGGAAGATCCAGATGGAAAATAATCTCTGGATAAAACTAATGTGTGGATCTCAGAGTGTTTGGACAAACTTTTCTTGGAAACTTCAGACTTTAGAAACACACTAAACAAAACCTCCGAAAGATTCTAGATACTCTGGACAAACCTCACTCGGAGGGTCTAGGTCAATACTTAGCACGATGGAACCTATTCTCACACACACTCGGACATTACGGCCGATTGGTCCAGAGATTCTGAACTAAAGTGTTGGTGTGGAGAGAATTTCAGAGACTAAGGATTTCTCTTGAGTATTGAGCAAGTTGTCTCCTTCCTTGCTATTGGCTGGCTGTCCCCTTTATTATACAGCTGTTCTATACTCAATGTGATCACTAGATCACTCAAAGGACTGGAAAAGGTCCTTAATCTTCTCATTCCCATACTGTCTCTTTTTTAATTTTTTTTAGGGGTCGATAAAACATTTTCCAACTTGCTTATGGGACTAAAACTCATGATCAACAATCTAATGCACATACTAGTCGCTTAATCATTTTATCATTAATCATCAAAACCCACTTAAGGGCTAAGATGCACTTTCAGGAGTTCATCAAGCAATTTTTCTAGCACCATTTCCGGGAGGCAACACTAGTTTCACTCGTAAATTTGATCTCATAGAGTTTCTTTATAGTTTAATACTTTTCTTTCATTTTTACTTGCATTGCTCTCTAGGTCGAGAGTTACTTTTAATTGCTTGTTTAGTTAGTTTATTTCAAAACAACAAAAACATTAGTTGCTACTTCTTTGAATGTTGCTAAGTTTGCTCTCTAGTTAGTTTTTTACTTTATGCTTCCAAAGAAAAAACAAAAAATTAGTCCTCTTTAAACATGGCTAAAAATGATGGACAAAGAAAACAATGGTTGACAACATTGGATCATTGCTCTTCACTTATTTGTGTTGCTTATAAAATTAAATGGTTCTTTTGTGATACGTTTGCACATTTTGATATCCAATGTAAGAACCATGGGGATCCTATTATTGAAAGTTATAATAGATTACACCATAGTGAGGGTATCAGTGAACAAATAAAAGAGATTATTATCTATGAATGGACCTATCAGATTATTAGTCAAATTATTTAGTTTGCTAAATGTAATATCTCTCATGATTTGCTTGATGAGGCCTATAGGATGGTGTATCTGAAAGTATCTAGGGTATCGACTCGAAGGGGGTGAATATTAGATTAACAAAAGGAAAATACCAAAAGTAAATCCTACACATGCAGTTCTAAAGCACTAATGATACGGGGTGGCCTGATCTTCTCGATGAGGAACTGTGGATAGATGGTATGAATTAGACGATTTCACTAGCTGAACACCCGCGCCAATGCACGACCCTCAACTCTTTGGAAAATGCCCAAACAAACCGGTAGATGATCGTCGCGGGACCACGAGCAAAGATCTCCAAGTCCCCAATTCCCAACTAATGATGGCTTGACCTTGGATTGTAGAACAAACACGATCGCCTAATCCTCTCTCAGCTATCCTCGCATAAACGCTGGTACGAAAGAACAAGCAATAACTATGTTTCAATTCTTATGCATAAAGTGGTCTGAGGCTAAAAGCCATGAAGTACAATAGTATATAAATACTCTAGGACGTCCACCCTAGTGTTAGGGTCGAAATCCAACCTAACTCTAACTTTCCTAAGTTACAGTACTCTATTTGGAAAAGGACAGATACAATCGATGACTTCTTGTGATGATTGCAGACAGACCAAAAGAAATCTGTGGATGGGCATATACCCATTGAAAATTACTCAGAGTTAGCTTTCCAACAAGTACTTATTTGCCTAATTTGGAGTTTGTATGAGGAAACCATGGCTCTTTTAAATTCAGACCTCTTGGCTGATCCGAACCGAATCCGAAATGAGTTTAATTCTTTGTAACTTCTCTATTCTTGCCTATTTTGCCCCAAGTCTGAGTGGAACCAGATAAGAATGGCATTAGTAACCCTTGGATGGTTGTAGTAGTGTAGGGTTCCACAAATACCTGCCATATAAGCTCCGGATTTTTCAAGTATGTCAATGCTCGCGTGTAGTCTGAGGCAGCTTGTGCAACCTTTACTTCCATGGCCATAACTTTCTCTTGGAAGCTCCAAATCGTGCACCGTTTGATTCGTTGAAAAGTAGACTCGATATGCTTTCCAAATATGTATGTAGACAATTGTGTATTTTGACTTGTGCCGAAGTCCTTCCTCCCTCTCCTCCCGCTGGACGCCAGCATATCTCATCTTCACTTTGGACTTGTATAGCTCAACAATTGTCCTGCACATATCGTAGAAGTAAAGTAGTAGCTCTGCCTCTCAATATATGAAGTGTATAAGACACGTGTTAATTGAATCCACCTGATAATATTTATCAATGAGGATTAGCACTTCTTTCCAGCATAAAGAGTCATGTTGATAAATATAAATGGTCATTGATGTGCCCGCATCAACTAAGTAGTCCTAAGCAAATCTAGCATGCTAGTGATCAAAACAAGTACAAAAACCGATATGAAGAAGTGAAAGAGACAACCACATGGGAGAAACAATATTTGTTGTCAATGTCTGAGCCTTTGGCAAGGCTCTATGTCTCCGTGGAGAAAGCTTGATCCGATGGTCAAAGCCAACACCAAAACATGCTCTTCTCTCAAGAAGATTGCTGATACAAAGCTTCCCTTCTCTTGTGACAGCTCTTAGCCTTACGTTAGGCAAGTTTCAAACCCTCATAAACTTCTTGGAGCACTTGACAAGCACCTTCTAGACTCTTTGCCATCTTGGAGGTGCCAATCTCCAAGAGTAATAGGCTTCAATCACTTCGGTTTGGAGATAAACTCTTTCTTGATGCTCAAGTATGACTCAATCTCTCTCTCTTAATTCTGCTTCAAGAGGTGTGGTACAACACTCAGGAGAGCAGAGAAATGGATTAGCAAAGGTTAGGGCGTGCAAAGAGGCTTCGGATTTATATAGGCAACTCCTCTAAAACCCGGATGTTCCAACATTTCAAATCAAAGGCTAGATCGTGTGTACATCAACGGATTTTGGAGACTAGCAAAAACACAGGGACTTTGATTTTTCAAATCAACAGTTAGATTGCATGTACAACAACAGATCTCGGAGACTCCGACAAGAACCTAGAGACTCCGACTTTTCAAATCAATGGCTAAAGTGTGGAGAGCTCCCCTATATTTTAGGATCCATGGGCATGCATAGTGTTCAATTAAGCATAAGAGGTAAAAAACTATGCACAACAGGATATAGCATGACATATAAGATATAAAGATAGAAGCATACAACCATGTCATGTAGCAAAAGATAAACACCCATGTCACCAACAAATAAGATTTTCAAAGACATTACAAGAATCTAAAATAAGAACAAGTCTTGTAACTCAAACCACCTAACGACCCAAACTCCCAAAAGTGAGACTGATCATCACTCCCCCTTTGGCATCAAGACACTAAAAAGGGAAGGATGCTAAGAAGCTAGACTCTAAGCTATTGGATCCTATTTGGTCTATGAAGAAGGCGCCGAAGCAACAACAGGTGATGCAGCAGCCATCGAGGCAGGTGGATGTGATGTAGCCAACGGTGTAGCACGTGGAGCAGCTGAGGATGAAGGGGGAGCACGAGGTGCAGCTAGCAAGGTACCCATGTCATGAAGCATTGATTGCTCACCATAAGTTGATCCGGAAGGAATCGAAGAAGAAATGGGTGTGTCGACATTCAGAGTAAATTCTGGCCCCTTCCCGAACAACTGTTGATCATTGAATATCCTCAACCTCATCTATTGCTGATTTTGAATAATCTTCTTGTGCCGGCGTTGGATAGTTTTGACCCTCATCTTCAGACTAGCTAGGTCTGTGGTCTGCCAATGGAGGTGATGGATAACGGCGGAGAGGTTGTGCATGATCTCTGTAAGAGGATTTCCTACTTGTGGATCCTTAGAGATCATATCATCGAGATCGGTACCGTTACGAGCTTGGTGAGGCTTCCATACTTGGACACTCTCACTGTCACTCTCATGACCTGATGCTCTTTCCTCTTGGGCTTTAGCCCTTGTTCTCTTCTTCGAGGTACCAACATCCTCAGTGACCTTCTTGCATTTCTCTTGAGGTGCAGGTTCTTCCTTCTTCCTCTCAGGATTGTAAGCCAAGTGCTTCACCTCACAATTAAAGATCTTGTCTGCCGTTTGATAGATGTGAGTTTGGATATATGGAGCAAATGGCAGAGTGCGTGTATGATATGCACTGTTGATCCTCTTGATCTGAAAGATATAATTGGAGATTAAGAAATATTCACCTTTCACCATGTGTATGACAAGATCCCGCTCAAAGCTCCTGATGTAGCTGGCATGTGGCGTACCCGGTTTTAAGGCCGGATAAACCCTTGTGTTTCCTGTACCGGTCCCATGATCAGTAGCCGGTACACACAAGTTAACCTGTATATCAAGATCATACGCACTTATTAGAATGCGATATATAACCGATCTTTGCGATCGAATAATTATACCTTTAGCCCAACGGCCAAAATCTTGCAGCGGAAATCAAGCGATGATGAGGCCCATCAGTATGCCATACCTGATAGGCAACTAACTGGGGGTTTCACCCTAGCTTTCGCAGATACCATCGTTGCTTTCGAGCTGTCGACCCTTCTGTCTGGCCAAATCAACAAGCCAGGTGAGTACATTGAATGTACTCGCAAGCGCTTCGCCAAGGAGTTTATCACAAATATATGCATGCACGGGTATATCAAGAATCGGGTTCTAACCTATGTCTCATGTTTTGTGAGAAAGTAAGTTTGCATATGAAATACTTAAATAGATAGAAAAGCAGATGTAGAAAACTATCTCGGCTTTACCGAGACGTGGCAGCTGATCATATCATTCTTTATTCCACCCGCTACAACGGGGAATTGTACCTGCATTTTTCCGCTACAACGGAAAACATGTAATCACCCGCTACAACGGGGAGTCTTTGCTCACCCGCTACGACGGGGATATAGGCGATTGCCCGCTTCAACAGGGAACTTGCATGTCACCCTGCGAACACGGCGGATCGCGTCCTTAAACCCATAACCCATTTTTGGTTTTGAAATTTAATCTACTATAGTGTGGCCCAACCAAGTTCGTCGATGACCGTGGACACGGCTATTCGAATAGTTTAAACCCTCTGCAGAGGTGGTACGGCTTTACCCACACGATGTATGTCACCCTGGGCATACTGTGCACCACATACTACCAGAGCTAGTACAACGAGACTCTTCACCGGAGTAAACCTAGCCATGAACCCACCAGAAGGACATGTCCCAAACCTAGCTTGAGTCAGTATCATCGCTTGCAAGGAGGTTGGTGTTCCAACTTTGTGGCGAACAAGCCATCGCTTTCCCGCGGAAACTTTTCTCTACAGAGGCTACAACCTCATCTGCACGCTTCACACTACCTACGGGTTCATGCTAGTCTCAGACCGGGTACTAGGTCAAGTCCTTCCTATAAAGGACATGTGGACGTACGGTAAGACTTGGCCAAACGGCACTTAAGTTTGGTCCTTAAGTGATCCGAGAGGGACTTCACACCTCACCCGTAAACGGGCAACGAGAACCACGCCAGGCATTACTTTGCTTTTAACAAGCTTCCTGCTTTCCCCCTTCATTTAATTTCTGACCCGGATCAAAATATTCTCCATTTTTATTTTGGTTTCACGAAACCACTTTTCGGTAAAATATCCCAACCCATGGATATACTACCTTCATACACCTTCGGACACGACGGCCCGTTTTCAAGCTTTTGCCACATAAAATATGGGGGTATTCCTTCCTTTTTGAAAACCTACTTTTGCTACTGCAGGGCTAAGCATACATACATACTGATAACTTTTCCAGAATACGTAGTCCTTGGGGTGACAAGGAGTTCAGTATCGAGCTAGGGTTTGCTAACATCGGTCATAGCTAGACTATATAAAATAACAAGTCGTAGAACATAGCATGCATGGTTCGTAAACAAAATAACATTTCAAAATCTTGGGATTCAACATGATCAAGGGTGGAAAGCTTGCCTAGCAGTTCCTGATCTTGATCCGAACGCGGGGATGCTTCGGGTTCCTCCTGAGGAACGTACCTCACACCGTCAACTACACCTTCGGGAAAACTTCGGATAAGAAACCAAGTAAGATAAAAGCCAAACAAAGAAAATCCACAAGGATCAGCATGCATGCATTCTGGTTCCATGATATTTTCGAATGGTTCAACACGTTTGGGTGCTATTGAACATATATATACGCGTGAGATATGAGGTTAGGGTTTTAGGGTTTACCTACGCCTTCTTCCTCTTTTGGATCATGCAATATATGCATATATATGCGTTCTTGTGCAAGGGTTCAGAAGATCAGTGCCTAACAAGTTAGGATACCCTAAAATGGATCACAGGTTCAATTGAAATTTTCAAAAGTATTTGAATTCAACATGATATTTGAGTTACTCTCTATGCAGTAAAGGAAATTTGAATTTTTGAAAATTTGTTTGAACCAAAAGTTTCTAAATGTTTTTAGGATCACTTTTTATTTTCGGAGTTTCCTGAGAACTGGTCGTTTTAATGCCGAACCGGCTGAACCAATGGTTGAAAAGCTTGCTGGAAAACCAAACCGGGCGGTTCTAGTGTTTTGCGCCTTCTTCATAGAGATATTACGCCTTCTTAGGGCATGTTTGGTTGGGCTATGGCTGTTGACAAAGTTGCTGTTGGCTGGCTGTCTGGAAAAGCTGTTGTGGCTGTGAGAAAGTGAACATATGGCTTTTGGTTGATCCAAATCATCTACAGCATTTTGAAAAATGAGCACTGAAGCTTCAACACATTGCAAAAAGCTGGCAGAAGGCAGCTTTTTCAAACAGCTGAATTTACACTGCAAAGCCCACAGCTACCGTTGGCAAAAGCTGCTGAAAAGCTAGCCGTTTGGTTGGGCTGCAGCTTTTTCCAGTGAAAAGCTGCTAAAAAGCCCAACCAAACACCCCCTTAGTAGGCAGGCGGAAAAGGGCAGGGCGCCACCTCTTGACGTCGAAGGCGTAAGGCGAAATTCCACCTTCACTGCTTCTGACAGCGGGCTCGGTCAGGGTTCGGCCGGGACTTGGGCCCGCTTGGCAGCGACGGGGGGCTTACCCCTTCGGGAAATAGGCTCCCGAGACCAACCGCTTGGTCAGGAGTTACTCGGTAGCTCCAGACCGAACGGGGCGGCGGCGGAGCCTGGTTGGGAAGAGCTACCAGCGGCGGGGCTGAGGCCGAAGACCGGCAGAGGGTGAGAAGGGAAGAGGTATGAAGTGATTTAGCTGGTTTTGGGAGTTTCAGCTTTGCTCATTTTGTTCAAGGCGGCAGCAACTGAGGCTAGGACAGTGGGTGCGGTGGAGGAGATTGGGGAAGGAGTTGATGTTTGGCTACGGCTGAAGGAGGAAGGGGAGGCTTGGGAGAGGAGAGGGAAGCTGGGAGTGGCGGTTGGACTTGGCGCGAGCTCTCGGGTGGCTTCAAATACACGCGCGTGTGGGGAGACAGGGATGGTCCCGCTGGACTTGGTGTCGAGCAAGCCATGGATGAGATGGGTCGTTCAGCAGATGGCGTGGGGGTTCACCGCGGTGTCAGGCTGGTTCTTGAGCTGATGGATGGGACTATTGCGGCAGGGACATCGACGGTCGGGGCTGATGCCAATGGCGTGCACGGCTCGGCACCAGTGCGTGTCCTGTGCCTGTCCGAGGCGCGTCCAGAACAGTGTACGCACGCACACGTGAGCGCTGGCAAGCCGAGGGTGCACTACCGTGTCTCAGGTGCTGAGGAGACTCGAGAGAGGGTGTAGGAGTAGTGTGGCATCACGGCAAGCAAGGAAAAGAAGGTGTTGGTGATTTGCTTGGTCGGCTAGAGTGGCATTGGGGTTGGATTGTTGGAAAGGGTTGACCTACTGTGGATGAAGCAAGAGGGGAAAGGTTCCTAGATAGGAGTAGAGGTTCTGGTAAAAATTTGGAAGCAACTGGTTGAGATTTGGACTTGATTTCATGAAGAAAAGGAGATTGGGGCAAGGTGTTCGACAGAGATTGTGCCAGAATTTCAAACTGGAGATATTCATGTTTTTGCACATTCAAGTTATTGGTACTTAGATGAGTGTTTTAGAATTTTATGGAATTTTTCTGAGCAAGATTTAGAGGGGTTGTAGTTCAAGGTGCAAATGTGACCTAAATTCAAATTTGATTGTAATTCAAGATTTTGAAACTAGACCTTCAATTATTATATCATATTTGGGTGGCAAATAGTTTTAAGAAGTTTATGAAATTTTTCCAGAATTTTTGGGTGGAAGAAAATACATATGATATGGATTTTAGTGTTCTACCCGATAAAAGAATTATTAGGAAATAGGACAGCAGGTTAGGTTTTAGGGTTTCGGGCGACGGCACGAAAGAGGTAGGGTATGGGAAGGTTAAGATCAATATTTTGAGGGCCGGGAGCAAAGATGAGCAGGTTGCCGCTAGGGTTTGGGTTCAGACAGTGCTCGTGCATATACGGTGCGTGTGTTCGATTTAGGGTTTTGGATTTCATGCACATGCGATGATGAGAGAAGCTCGTGTTCATTGCATGACGGTGCAACTTAGCTCAAGTGTTCCCATAAAATAACATACTTCGAGAAAACTGAAATCCAAACGAGCATGCAATATAATTGAAACATATACGCATATACGCGTCTTAGGGTTTAGGTTTTCGAAAATTCGGGGTGTTGAAAATCAGGGTGTGACATGGCATCGCCCACATTTGGAGCTATGGTGTGGCGAAACATCTTGTTGAAATTCTTTATGAAGAAGGTGAGGTTGATAGTCTTCCCAAGCTCAAAGACTGTCACACGCTCATAGAGTTGCTTGAGCTAAGTTGCCTTGAGGGACCTCCCGGAATCATCCTTTCGAAGTTAAGTGTCTCGGCATCGAAGGTGCAACTGTAGTGATGTGTATGCGTCATCTAATGAATATTCCTTGACTTCAACAAAGAGAGTGGCATAAAATTGCATTATTAGCTCTTCATTCTGATCATGTCTTAGACTTAGCAGCTTGATCAGTCCATGTGCATCACAAGCCTCGACAACTTGCCTAAAGCATGCATATTGCTAAAGGTACTGGAAGTCGACATAGCACTAGATGGAGACGGTGTCCCTGCTGAAGTAGATGATGGACTTGTAGTAATCCTACTAAACAAGGGTCCAAAAACGGGAGTCCATCGCATCTCGTGCATAAACATAGGGATGTTTCTTTCACCGGACCTTCCTCAGATCTTCATTGGAGAAGGCCTTGTAATGAATGTCCACTCTTGGAACCTTGCCCTATTTTGGAAGATGGTAGATGGAGCAAGAGGTTCTGTATGCACCCGTGACTTGCGCACAGTCAGGACTTGTTGAGTTGGAGGCTAAGGTGGAAGCTTGCCCTTCTTATTGGCTGGAGGAGATTTTCATAGCTTTTGTGCTACCCTGTTCAACTTCCTGCAAGGTGGAGGGGTTGAAAACTACTCTCGTTCTATTGCTACTGCATTGTCTATACGGGTTGCCTCTGCAGCCTGTGCCTTGGCGGCCTCTTCTTCTGCTTTGTCTGCAACTTCCTTCTTCCTTGATTTAAGAGACTCCGGTCCCTTTCCACATCATCTTCATCGTCATCATCATCAGTGTCATTTGGGAGTGGATGACAGAAGATGCCCTAGAGTCCTTATTGCCTACGCATGGATGATTTAGTCTATTAAGAGCCTTGGTGGACTCCGGAGGAAACTCCACTATTTTTACATGAGCACTTGCAGCAGCTTGTGGAGATGGCTCGGTCTCTCCTTCCTCACATATATCCGTCTCTCTGGTCTGCCTTGGCATCTCACCTATGGTCCCTTCCAGCCCACTGAGCTGCACCCGACTCACTACTCGGGATAGGCACCATTGCCGCCTTAGCTATCTGTGCCTACGAGGCCCGCGGCCTGCCTCTCTGCTAAGGTTCGTGCCATTATTGTCGTGGTGCTGGCGGTGTTGGGGGCCTCCTCTAGCCTGTCGTGTTGCCCGGGTTGGCGTACAGCCACGGCATCGTAGCCCCGGCACTACCAGTGCTCAGCCTGTCTCGCCTCCATCGGCGACACAACATGATGCCAATAGCCGACGGCCTTCTTCACTGTCGGTGAGAAATTCCCTTTTTTCCTCCATCCTTCTCCAAGCACTCCTATGCAGCTCGGTTGTAGGGTTGGTTGATGACTAAAATGTTGTGGTGACGATTTAGTGCTTGAGCATGCTTGTTACCTCTCTGGTATGATTTGTCCTCTTGATGCTATACCACTGGCATGTGCTCGATTCCAATTTTTCAAGTGCTCATATATATGTTTACAAGCTTCTACTTACTGTTCTATGGTTCCTATTGCTTATGCTGTCGTGGCCATGCCTGTACCATCTTTTTTATTTTTAAAATACATTAGAAATTTTTATATTGATTTATATTATGTTCATGTGTTCATGGGTCTTGTTCCACCTTGTATGCCCCGATTGATAGCTTTGGCTATTTAATTGATTTGTTTTATTTATCTATGTTAGTTTAACTTGGCTGATACAACATATTCTTATACTTGATATTGGTAAGCTAAAGATGATGATTAGCATCTGAGGCAAAATAGTAAGAACATATTACTACACTAGGTCTATTGAGGCAAAATTTTTAGGCTAAGGTTTTATATATCTATTGATATGAATAGATTATTAGTTTAAACTGATATGGATGGATGCTACCTAGTTGCCTTTTCGCTCAATGATGAATTAAAGTATTATATATATATATATAAATATGTATGTATGTATGTATGTATATCTATTTGAGAGTAAATCTTTCCCCCTATTTCTAAGATGCTGATATGAATAGATTTTTCTATACTTGATCTTGTTAGATTTTCATTTAACCTAACACAGAATATTTTTGCAAAGGTTAGGTACTAATTTCCTCTTCTAAACTGTTAACCCCTCTTCCTCTCTTCTATGCCTACCTTGGATAGATTCTGAAGCTTGTTCTTCTGGATTTCTGGGTTCCTGCTTATTTGGGAGTCACTTGCACCTCCTACCTTTCTTAGCCTTCTTATTCTTGGTTCTAAGCTCTCTGCCTCTAGCTGGTCTGCTTCTTCTACCTTTGTTGTATGAAGCTTGGGTGATGGTGTGATATGGAGTGGAGTATCTAATGCTCTATTTATAGCCTCTTCAACTCCTCTAGGGTATGGATCACTATTACTAGTGGTGATGACGGGATCCACAGGGGATAGGCCCAAGACAGAGAATCAGCCCAACAAAGTTCAGGGTGGCCGAAAGCTGCTACAAGAGGCCCACCCGGATAGACGCGGCCTGGGAGATCCACTCGGAAGTAACTGCCAGGTGCCAATTAAGACCGGACGTTACCAAGGCTTGAAGACAGACGTTATCCCGGCAGTTAAGTGGAGTTAAGGCACCAATTAAGAGTGCCGTTACCGCGACTCGGTAGTTGAACTCCAGGCCTTGCCGGGTCTATATAAGGCAAGGCCAGGACCCCGCGCAGGGGAGGATTTTTTTCTTCTTCTTTGAACGATCACGCCATCCATTGTACTCAAATCTTTCCTCGCACGAGACTTGCTAAACAATCCAATAGGAGTAGGGTATTACCTCTTCCATAGAGGGCCTGAACCTGGATAAATCTCTCGTGTGAACCCGCTCCTGGATCATCCTCTTGCGCCCCCCGAATCCTACTAGAAATGTATATTGCCGTGAAATCCCTGCGACAGTTGGCGCGCCAGGTAGGGGAGGCGCAGGCTGGAGTTGTGATCCAGGCGGGATCTTCTCCGGTCAACGGCGGCAAGCTCGTGTTCGACCACTCAGTACAACACCTTACCTCCGCCGCATTTCCAAGAGGCGCGACGCTCTCCTTCGGGAGCTTGCGTTTCTTGGCCGATGATTTTGGCCAGCTTCGCCTTCAGGATCCAGTTCCTTGCCTGGCGGCGGAGTTGGCACCCAAACACAACTTAGGGCCCTCACATGGCGGCGAGGAGTCTTCCCAGCTCGTCGGCATGATTGGCTCCGACTCACTTCTGCCCGTCCTGAATTCTGCATCCGACGGGTGCTTATGCACGCCCATTACTGGCCAGTCGGAGGTGGAAAGGGCCATCGAAGCTTCTCGTCAGCCATCCTGGCGGAGCGGGATCGCGTCGACCAAGAGAAAGCAGCTCTCGAGGCGCATGAGCGCGAATATGGCGGAGCCCCGGCTCGCGGGTCCCGCCAGCACCCACGCCGCGCCGCGTCAACGGCCGCTCGAAGGGGTCGTGACGTCCGCAATTCTCTTTTGGCTCGAGAGCGGGATGGCGTCTCGGTCTATCAAACCCCGGCGCAGAACCTCATTGCAGCTGCCGCGCTGGCTGACTCGCTTCCGCCACCGGTAGATGGTCCTACAGCAGAGACCTACCGCCGAGTCGTCACCCTGATGAAGACGGCGGTGGAACATTAGAATGAGGCTGCTTCGGTAAGCGACCGGCTGGCCTCCGGGTCCGCGCGGAGCCGGCCCTCAGCGGCACCGAATCGCCCCATCACCGTGGGCTCGTCGCAGTCGAGCCGCTCCACGAACTGGCACCCTAATGCCCGCTAGGAGATCAACCCACTCCAGGCGGAGCGTCGTCGAGCCGACTCTCCCCGAGCCCGGGCAAACGACGTCGAGCGGCCAGGATGCGGGCTGAGTATCATGGTGACGAGGTTAACCAGCCGGGAGGCTCGGCCTCCACCAGTCCGCTATGCTTTAGAGGCAGATTCGTTCTGAGCCATTCCCGGATCGGTTCCGGATCGCCAATGGCATCGACAAGTACGATGGCACTGCCAAGCCGGAGACTTGGCTTGCCGACTACCTCATCGCTTGCAACATTGGCGGAGACGACGAACGCGTTGCCCTCCGTAGCCTTCCTTTGATGCTTGAAGGCTCTGCGCGGGCATGGCTTAACAGCTTGCCCGAAGATAGCATCTACGATTGGAAGGACCTCCAAGAGGCCTTCGTCAAAAACTTTGAGGGCACCTACAAGCGGCTCGGGAACGCGCAAGACCTTTGGCTCTGCGTCCAGGAGAAAGGGGAGTCGGTCCGTGACTATATTCAGCGCTGGACCCGGCTACGCAACTCCATCAAGGACGTCTCTGAGACGCAGGCCATTCAGGCCTTCTCTCAGGGAGTCAAGTATGAGCTCCTGAAGCATAAGTTGGCCAGGTCTAATACTCAGACCATGGGCCGACTCATGGAAGTCGCCAGCAAGTATACGACTGGTGAGGAGGCAATGCGGTATGAGGACAAGGGCAAGTCAAAAGCATAGTCCTCAAGCCGCAAAGACCACGCCGACTCGGGTCGGAAGCGTGGCGACAACAGCCCCCAGAAGCGAAAAGCTAGCACCAGGGATGGAGTTAGTGGCGCCGACTTGGTCGCGGCCGCTGAATGCGGCCCCCAGCGCGACGATGGCGGTCGAAAGAAGGAGTGCCCTTGGCAGCAACGCAAGGCGCCGAGGCTCACCTTCGAGGAGATCCTCGACAAACCCTGCTCTTTTCACAGCACTACTGAGTATCAGGCGGGTCACTCGACCAGGGAGTGCAGCTTCTTAAAGCGCCTCCGGGAAGAGAAACAACCCGCTCCTGACGCTGGTGACGAGGGTGGCCCTCCGGGTGGCAGCGCGCGGCAGTATCCCCCGCAGAGGGGCGTCCTCATGATCTTCCAGGGATCTGAGTCCAAAAGGAATCGGAAGCTACGATACCGCGAGGTAAACGCGACAGTCCCGACAGTTCCACAATGGCTAGACTGGTCGGAGATGCCAGTCGGTTTTGACCGCTCTAACCACCCGGATCGCATCCCGCGCCCGGGCAAGCACCCGCTGGTGGTGGATCCGCAGGTTGGTGGCTTCAAACTCCGCAAGGTCCTTATGGACGGCGGAAGCAGCATCAACATCATCTTCATGGAGACCCTGAAGAAGATGCAGATCTCAGAGTCCCAACTTCGTCCCAGCAACACTACCTTCCACAGGATAGTGCCTAGGAAATGCACCAAACCCTTGGGGCAGGTCTCCCTGGAGGTTGTTTTCGGCAGTCCTGACAACTTCCGGGTGGAGACCTTGACCTTCGAAGTTGTCGACTTCCAAAGCGCTTACCACGCCATCTTTGGACGCCCAGCCTATGCTAAATTCATGGCTAGGCTGTGCTACGTCTATCTCAAGCTGAAGATGCCGGGTCCTAAGGGGGTCATCACCATCGCTGGTGATTTCGAGCACTCCACCGTGTGCGATACCGCTAGCGTGGACATAGCCGAGTCCCTGATCGCGGCAAAAGAGCTGGAGACCATAAGAAGAATGCCGACCTCGAACAGGCTCTGCCTAGCAAGAAGTTGGCGTCCGAGTCCATTTTCCAGTCGGCCAAGGACACAGAGAAAGTCTAGGTACACCCCGACGATCCGTCCAAGACGGTCCAGATCGGGTCCGACTTTGAGGCCAAATAGGAAAGCGCACTCGTCGACTTCCTTCGTGAGAATTGGAACATCTTCGCATGGAAGCCAGCTGACATGCCCAGAGTTCCAAGGAAGTTTACCGAGCACTCCCTCAACGTCTCCAAAGACGCGAAGCCAGTCAAGCAATCCCTCCGCCATTTCACTGAGGACAGGTGCAAGGTCATTGGTGGCCGTTAGTTGCTCAAACTGAGTGGCTAGCTACTGATGCTCCGACTGCAGCAAGGTGGCAGTCTTCATGGTCTCGCGAGCTTGCTTTAGCTCGCTGTCAAGCTCGACCATCTTGGCGTCGATCATCCCCGACACCTTGTCCAGCGGGACGGAGACCAGGCGGGCATTCTCGGCCTCGACATCTACCGACTCGAAAAGATTAGAGTCAAGAAAATTTCGAGGTAAAAGATTACAATGATTCGGATGCTTACTCCCCGCGATGGCGAGTTTTTCTTCGAGTTGCCGGGTCCTGGCCCTCTCGTCAGCCAACGCTTTCTCGAGGGAGGCGTTCCTCTCTAAAAGCGCTTGGCTGCCTCCGCCGAGTTGGACCGCAGCCTGGACAAAGGAAGAAATTCGAGTCAGTGGGTCCCGAGTTAATAAGTCTCAAGCCGACTCAAATAGTTGGCTCGAGACTCGGGGGCTACACCCACTGGATGCACTGATCGTGCTCTCAGTGTTAAAGATCAAGCAAAGATCAAATATGAAGACTTACCCCGATGGAAGACTCCAAAACCTCGGCCGAGTCCGCCAAGGTCTTGGCCGCGTCAGCAAACTCCCTAAGCTTAGAGCTAAGGGCAGCGACGCAGTCAGTGGCCCTTTGCGCCATAGCCAGGTCCTCCGTGTTGCAGCTCGGCAGCAGCAACGTGGGCACAAGGCTGCTTGACAAACCGAGTGTCATCTCTTCGGGCGCGGGCGCGGGAGCCAGCACCAGGCTTCGCTCCACCACCGGTGAAGACTCGGTGATAAGCTGGCCCTGGGCCCTGTCCGCCGGCTCCGCGGAGTCGGTGCTGGGCGCCACCATCGGCTCTGTTGTCGCCACGCTGGCGGGAGTCGACAGAGGTTGCGGGTCATTGGCCGGTGCTGCGGCCGGTCCGGTACCCGCGCCCGACTCCGGTGTCTCCGCCACGGGCGCAGCAGACGGTGGCGCGCTAGGCGCAGCCGTAGTCGGGGGCACGGCTGGCTCCGTCCCCTCTCCCGACTTCGACGCCATCGCCACGGGCGCGGTGGACGTCTACACGCTGGGCGCAGTTGCGTTCGGAGCTGGAGAGGCCGACCCTGATGGCGGGGTTGGAGTCGGCCCCGCGGATGAGCCGGGTTGGAAGCCTCCTTTGTCGGAGAGCTTCCTTTGGACTCTGCAAAAGACAAAAGTGCAAACCGACTTCAGCATCTTTCCCTTTTTAATTGAAACAGGAAAGAAAGCGAAAGAAGCGTACCTGGTGGTCCTAGGGACCACCTTCTTCTTCAGCTTCGCCGGGGCGGACGGACCCCCGGAGGAGCTGGCGGATGCTAGCTGGGGTGTAGCCGGCTTGACGGCAGGCGCGGTAACTTGTACCGCAGGGCTAGCAGTGTCGGCCCACGCCCGCTTGGCGGCTGATTCCGCCTGGGCTCGTGAGGCCCTGGACCCAGAGGCGTCGTCCGTACGCCTCCGTTTGAAAATCATAGGGGCCTCTTCTGACTCGTCTTCCGAGTCGGCTGGAACTCGCCCCCGCTCTGGGTCCCCGCCCTCGGGGGCTTCTTCCTCAACCTCCACGTCGTCCAAAGTCTCCGGAGCCGGATTTTGCTCAGGAAGTGGCGGCATGGAGTTCAAGTGGAGCAAAGTCTGTAAAGTCAAAGACACGGTTTAAAAAGAAATGAAGGAGCAAAAAGGCAAAGGTTTCGATCGAAATACGAAATACTTACAGTCGTTGGCGGTAGAGTAGGGCACCACGTGTGGCGCCATGGAGAGACCGGATTGCTCCTTGGTCAAGTTCTTAAGAAGCTCCATAAAGTTTCGATCCGAGAGCTCCCCTGCCGACACCCTGGTTGGGTCGGACGCACCCGAGTACTCCCACATCGGGTGCGCCCTGGCTTGCAGCGGCTGGATTCGCCGACTTAACCCGGTCACAATGAGGTCGACTCTAGTAAGCCCCTTGTCCTGGAGCCGCTAGATCCTCTTCGTGAGCCGCTCAACCTTCGGCATTTCTGTGCTGGAAGGCTTGGCGCCCCAACGCTTCTGCCAGACCGGGGGACCCGGGACGTACTTCGGCAACCCCTCCTGGGCAGTTGGAGTGAGCTCGTCCGGGCAGTAAAACCACCCGTCTTGCCACTTCCACACGGTGTCCGGGAGCTACAGCTTGAAGTACTTCACGCCGGACTTCACTTGAATGCCGGCTCCCCCGCAGATGGAGAGGCGCCCGTCGGCCTTGACCGGCTGCGCCTTTACCACGAAGGTTTTCTTCCACAGCCCCCAGTGAGGCCGAGTTCCCAAAAAGCATTCGCACAGCGTGATGAAATATGCGATGTGTAGAATGCCATTGGGGCTGAGGTGGTGGAGTTGAAGGCCGTAGAAGTGAAGAAGCCCTCGCACGAAGTCGTGGGGCGGCAGTGATAATCCCCGCTCGACGAACGGGATGAGCAGCACCCGTTCGTGATCGTGCGGAGCAGGACCCGGCTCCTGGTAGGGCGCCCGCCAATTGCTGATCGCACGTGAAAGCGGCATTCCCTCGGTAGAGAGGCCGGCGAGGATATCGTCGGTCACCACCGACGGGACCCAGTCGCCTTTCTTCCAGTCATCAGGGAGCGCGGCGGTGGAGGAGGATCCGGTGTCGATCTTCTTTCCCTTGGAGGCGCGCGACATGGTCGGAAGGCGATGGCGGATTGAGCGTTTTCTCGGGAAGGAAAGGAGCAGTGCGCGGCGGCGGGGCTCTGGAGGCGAAGATTTTTAGGCGCGTGAGGAAGACGAAGGCAGATGGGAACTGCTTCATCCCAACACCCGTTTTTATAGAAGAGGGAGGCGAACCGCCGACGGTCGTGCGCCACACGTGGCAGCAAATCGCCACGGCAACCGTCGTCCCGCGCGCGCGATCTCGCGGGATTCGAGGCACCTTTTTCGCCATGACCCGTCGTCCCAGGCATTCCAGCCGGTGAGCATTACGTCAGCAGCCATCCCGCGCGCACCGCCCGCGTGATTCAAGGCGCAATCATAACAAGCCGTCGTTTCAGACGTCCCGCTAAGTCGCCGCAGTAGCAGCGGATGTCTCGCGCACGCCTCGCGTGGGACTCGAGGTGAAATCATCGTGCTGCAGCGCCAACCAACTGCGCGCAATAAATGTTGGAATGACGTCGCGTGCAGTCGAGACGACTTAGTGTGACCACGAGCTGGCTTCGACCGGGTTCGGCTAAATCGGGTTGAATCACACTCGGACGCCGAGTCAGCTTGAAGTCGGCTCGGCTTATTGAGTCATGACACAGGCTGTGCTGACTCCACCAAACAATTTCGAGGCATACCAACTGCACCACTCGAAAGCAGACCAGATCTGCAAAAATAGGTATCGATGACCAACCCAACAGGGTTTCGCAGGTCACTCGGCAACACCCAAGCTAAGGACGAACCCGGCATCCACAGCGGCACAAGGCGGTCCCTGATTCAGAGCCCGACGCCACAGCGGCACAAAACGGTTTCTGGTTCGGAGCCCAGTGCCGGAGTTCGAGGACTCGGTTTCAAAGCTGAAGGTCGAAAGCGTCCCCCCTGCAGGCACAAGCTGGCAACGATCCACTCGGACAAGCCCAGGCGCTATTTCGGGTTCACTCGGAATTTATGATACGCCTCCCGGCAGGCCACCAGCCGACTTCCCCAGCAGGAAAGCACGGGTATCAACGAAACTCCCTCCACTTAGCACAAACCTAATCTTTTTCAGGTATCTCAGGAGTCCATCAAGGTCTCTCTACGGCCGACTCAGAGGTGCATACGGCTTGCCTACCAGACGGTGCCCGTATCAAGACCCTGAAGCACTCGGGGGCTACTGACGACGGGATCAACAGGGGATAGGCCCAAGACAGAGAATCAGCCCAACAAAGTTCAGGGTGGCCGAAAGCTGCTACAAGAGGCCCACCCGGATAGACGCGGCCTGCGAGATCCACTCGGAAGTAACTGCCGGGTGCCAATTAAGACCGGACGTTACCAAGGCTTGGAGACAGACGTTATCTCGGCAGTTAAGTAGAGTTAAGGCACCAATTAAGCGTGCCGTTACCGCGACTCGGTAGTTGTAACTCCAGGCCTTGCCAGGTCTATATAAGGCAAGGCTAGGACCCCGCGCAGGGGAGGATTTTTTCTTCTTCTTTGAACGATCACGCCATCCATTGTACTCAAATCTTTCCTCGCACGAGGCTTGCTAAACAATCCAGCAGGAGTAGGGTATTACCTCTTCCATAGAGGACCTGAACCTGGGTAAATCTCTCGTGTGAACCCGCTCCTGGATCATCCTCTTGCGCCCCCCAAATCCTACTAGAAATGTATATTGCCGCGAAATCCCCGCGACAAGTGGCTTGACACCTCATATGCTGACTATTGATTCACCTCAGTGAATAAGGTGTTTGTGTGGCAACCTAAGAATAATCCTTATCTATCTAAGCTTGAGGTGGCACAAGAATCATTATCCTATCTAAGCTTAAGGTGGCACAAGAATCATTATCCTTTCTCCTATTTCTTCATGTATGCTTAATTGGTTGCCTTTTGTCTAATTTGTTGGCTTCTCGGGTGCTGCTTATTGTTCATCAAATGTCGGCTGGTTGCCTAATTCAATTTGTTTAGCATATTGGACACTTAGATTAGTTGGATTAATATGTGAAAATTGATTGTAATTAATCAATTCATTGTTGTCTAATTGGACATTAGGCGGATTAAGTTAGCTTTATGGAATCAAGTATGTGCCTTGTTGCCTACAGTTACCTTCTAAAATTACTTTGTTGCCTCATGATGGTTACCTATCCACAGATGCATTCTCCTATATGATGCCTTCTAAAGAATTTGATTTCATAAGTGAACTAAAATCTTCATGAGGCTAAAACTAGTTATTTGGTCTCACAAGTCTAATCTCATAAATAAATACTACACCTTCTCAGAGGAGGTGCAAACAATTTAACCTTAACCTTCCACTCTTTTGTTTTTGTTGTGTGCAGGTTAATTGAACAAAAGAAAGAAAATGAAATGAGGAAAAGATCTACCTTATTAGTGTAGACGTAGAATTTTAATTTTTGTAATATAATGTTGTATCTCCTTCTGTAATGCATTTTCTTCATAATTTCCTTATCTTAGTGTCAAGGTTACTTTGTATTAATATTCATATGTTGTAATCTCTCTTAAATTTTAAGAAATATTTTTAATAATATTTTATATTCTAAATTCATAATATAGTTGTGTAATTATTAAGGTATTATTTGAACATTACATATACATTAACTTTAATAAAATATATTCAGTCATTTCTTACTCATATTGATAATCTTTACATCCATTTTTTTAAATTTACTCTACCTGTAGCATGCATAAATACAAGAATGTGCAAATAACTTTTACTAAATTCTTCTTTACCGTTTAGCTAAAATTAGGGTTCTCACGTATATAAACTCGAAGAAGTGTTTGCTCACTTGCATACTAACACTGTTGTCATAGTTTTGGTATTTCTTCTTCGTGTCCTTAAAAACAGTGCCCTAGCTTGTACACTTCTTGAAGGTCGCCGGCGACAAGAAGCTCACCGGCGGTTAATCGGCTAATTAACTTATGTTACATCGATCAGTCAAACTTGACTGCTGCGCGGGGTCAGTTCAGACGCATGATTCTCCTGCATATCTGCATGTGATTGATCCGTGGGCAGCTGCCAAGCATTATTTATTCCCATGAGGCCACGAGTGAAGTCGTTAGTCCATGCGAGATGCCCGTGACTGGTTTACTGGCTGGCTACCTGTGCCTCTCTTACCTTCTAGAATCGAAGATTATAAAATCTTCACTAGCCGATGTGACATGTGCGCATCGACTGGATTTGTTTGTTAATTTGTTTTCCCCGCTCGTTGACTTGACTTCAATTCTTAGACCAACTGACCGGCCGCGACTCTGAACGGAAGAAGACAGAATGAATGAACCATCCCCTCCTGGCGGCTCTCTCTCCCTCTCTCATATGTGGACAGGTGAACCATAGATTTCTAATAAATAATTTAAAAAAATATATATTTTTTTCACCTCTTAACTATTGTTTGAATACATATTACATGCTTTAACTTTAAAACTAGAAATATTTAACCCTTAACTCTTAAAATCGAATAAAATACCCTCTCACACTATCCCTAAGCGCTTGACCAGCCAAAAAATGGTTTATGATGACGTGTCGTCGACGTGGCTGTCACAGCACCTCCACGTCATCGAAAAGGTTATGAATTTTTTAGAAAAATTGAAATTTTTAGAATAATTTTTATTTTAAAATAAAATCAAAATAATTAATTTATTTTCCCCTGATTATTAAAATTCAAAAGAAAAATGAGTTTTAAAAAAATCAAAATGATAAATCTAACTAAAAATTGGTTTTGAAAATTCCTAACCTTTTGGATGATATGCAGGTGATGTGGCAGCCACGTCAGTGCCACGTCACCTGAAACTATTTTTGACTGGTCAAAACTGCTTAGGAACAGTGTGAGGGGGTATTTTATTCGGTTTTGAGAGTTAAGGGTTAGATATTTCTAATTTTGAAGTTAAGGGGTGTAATGTGCACTTAGGCAATAGTTGAGAGGTGAAAAATACACTTTTTCCGTTTCAAAAAGACGGCGTCAGCCGATTGATCGGTGCATCCGTAAGAAACACGCGGACTCCCTCACGCATGGAAAAATAAAAATCCCCGTGTCCACATCCACAGCAACTCATAGATCTCAGCTACGAAAATTCCTTTAGCGTCGAGCGACTGTTAAACTTTTCCCTTTCAGAAAAGAGTTATGTATATCTAGTAAGGAAACTGAAAAACAATACCCAGCGTATGACAGAGAGATGAGACTAATATCTTTTCAACGATGTGTATGATTCATGGGCACCCATAATTTGTGGCTAACTGCAATCCTCCGCGCGCGTTTAGTTTTTGACAAGACTGTTTCGACAAGCCTATATCTTGGGGCCATGTCTCTCCTTCTTTTCCTTCTTCCTTCCCTTTCCCCTCCCGCGTCACTTTTGCCGTGGCTATCACCAACTGCTGCAGCTTCATTTCTGACAATGGTGTCACCACTGGCGAGCAGTAGCAACGAAAGCGCCATCGAGGACCTCAAAACAGAACTTTCAATCAAAAATCATGCAACTTCCAACTAAAAATCAAAAGAGCTTTCAACTTCTACCAAAATCAAAAAAGCTCTCAGCTAAATTTCATTAAGCTTCCAACTCCTTCATTCCGAGCTTTCTATAACAAAAGAAACTTTCTACCAGGCCGTTCATTGGCTTTCTAGGGAAAACATTCTAACTTTCTACTATAGTAAATTGGAGCTTCCAACTTCTACCAAATCAAAAGCACAAAAATGTAATTGAAGCTTCCCACTTGGGGAAGTATATGTACATGAAGTCCCAAGCACGGTGACCTTCGCCCACCACCGGATCCCGCGGCACCACAGCAGCCTCGGGCATTCCTCCCCCTCCCCCTTCACCGCCTCCTTCACGGCGTGCCCGGACAAATCCCCAAATTTGTCGGCCACCGAATTGGTTCGTGCCCGGGCAAATCTGACTCAAGCTGGGCGGATTTTTGGGGCAGCGCAGGCTGCCAGACAGGAGGCGGGCGACAGCGCAGGCGGTGACACGTGGAGAGGGAGTAGCGGGATTTGGGAGGAACTGCTCTCCTCGGTGGTGAGAATGCGAAGCGATAAGGAAGGAAAGAAGAAAAAGTGGCTTGGTGGGGTCCACTCGGGGAGAAAACGCGTGAAGCAGGTGAGAGATGTGTTAGAATGCACCATTGCGACAGTTGACTGTAGAAGATGAATTTTATGCTTCATGACCTATGTTAAGTATTATGTTTCTCGTAGTGAAATATTCAAAATAAGACAATTTTGCATATATTTTCAATTTATAGTGGCTTATCCCGACTGTTATAATAGCTTCCTTTTTATTTGTTCCGCGTTTCATTCATGTTATTCTACTAGTGTCTTTGTTTTGGACAAGATAAAGGGTCAACGAAGATGTGATGTATTTGTGCAATTTTTTAATATGTGAAGCAACGCTGTTTGTTCCGGTAATAGCTTTGGTTTATTCCACTAAAATTTTTATATATGTTCCACTCGTAATTTTGATTTTTGCTTCACCAACATTTTTTATGTTTACCACTATATATATATATATATATATATATATATATATAGATTTGTTTCACCAGTAGTTTTGATTTGTTCCGACAATACTTTTTATTTGTCTAACCATGATCTTTCAATTTATTGCAGTATTAGGTTGATTTTTTTTCTTGTTTGTTCTCATTTGCACTTTTGATGTTCTTCAAATATTAGTTTAATTTTTTGTACGATCATTTCTTTTGTTGTGTACCGCTAATATTTTTCATTTGCTCCAGTAAACATGCTATCACTACTAAGCCAAAACACATGTACAATGTTGGTCTTATCCTGTTAATCTCATCGCGAGGAATATGATACTTGTGAGTACTCGGTTTAAAAAAACTAAAAAGACTAGATAGGACAGCACGCTGCGCTGCGCCATTCAACTGTTAGTATTGATTTTGTGTATGTTTTGATGTGTTGGTCTGTCGTTAATGATTTTGTGCACCATAATACAATATCATTCTTTTTTGATGCGTTGGCTACATAGTCGGTGGCGACAGTCTATTCATCTTTCGGGTGACACCACCTATTGGATCTAGCATAATGATTAAAATAAAAATAGATGTGTATGATTTGATCTAGCGTAAGTAGTAATATAATATTTTTAAATATGTAGTATATTTTTGATTCGTAGCAACGCATATTGTTTCGGTTTAATCTAAATGTATAAGAACGAAGAAGAAACTAAAAAAGAGATTAGCCAATAGGGTCCGTAGACCTACACCCTAAAATACATGAACCACCTTATAAATCTAAAAATAAAATATCCTGCGAATCACAAACATGGGAATCTTTGCGTGCACTGTTTGGTAGTTTGAATTTTCATTCGAGTTTCATGAATTCATATTCACATGTAAAGGACTACGTGTCAAAGAAAAATCTCAGGCTAGCTCTTAAAGTGCCATCGATTGGGTACTAAAAATGTCACCAATGGGCAGTAAAAGCCAAACAACAGCATTAATTGACACACCAAAAATACCAAAAGAAATCAACTCATCAGACCAATCGGAGTGGCACAATCTAACTCCAAAATTTCCCAGGCTACAAGGAAGGGCAGGAATCCACCAATTTGAGGCACAGCTGGCACGCTATCAATGGCCCAAAATCAGCCCAGACACTCAAAGCACAAGTAGACTATGGCCCCATTTGTTCGAGCTGGATCTTGTGCAGAAACCAACTGTGGAGATAAATTCCAGTTAAGCTGCTATAGAGATAAGCTCCAGATAGGCCAGTTGTCTATTTGTTAGGGCTTAAGTAGTAGCAGCTTATGGCATGAGAGGAATAGAGAAATGTCTGAAGTACCCTCAGTCTAGTTAGGCAAGCTTTTGACCAATTAATTTGTACCAACTTTAATTAACAGCTAAACAGAACATCTCATCAACAAACAAAATGTTTCATAGGCATCTCACGACCTTACATAACATTACATAACAAAATGTAGCTATTACCATCCAACCTTACATAACATTACACCAATCCGATAAGTCAATCCTAGAGTCAAACCCTAAACCCTAACACCATGCTTCATCTTCAGAGTCCAGGGTGCTTGCATAAGTTTTACTTCTCTCTAGAACCTGCGTCTTTGAGCTGCATTTAAACATTACACTGCATACCTTCAGTTCGAGCAATTGGAGCAATTGTCACAATCTATATACCAATACATTGCATAGCAAGCCACAGCTAAGTAATCAATCGTCATATTATGTGCCAATTAAGCACAAAGCAAACTTGGAAGAACAAATTCTGTGCAAGCCACACATCGCATTACAAAGCAAAATTGGAAGAACAATGTCAAGTGAAGGCAGTGAACAACCAAGTGAGCATGGCAACAACTACCTTCTGCTGCGGATGAATGGCGAGGTCACCGGCGTGCTCGGGGAATGGCAGCGTCCGGAGCAGACGAGAACGGGGGCGGCAGTGTCCGACTGGTATGATTGCTTGGAGGGGTGGACCACGGGGGCGGCGTCCGGCTGAGGAGGAGCGGTGGCATCGGGTTGCCGAAAGACCATAGGAGCGGCGGTGTTCGGCTGAGGAAGAGTGCAGCCGGGCCAGGGGCGAACGACCATAGGGGCTGCGGCGCGTCAGGCTGGCAGAGTAGCACGGGTCGGCGCGTCGGGCTTCCGCGGGAGCACAAGGTTGGCCAGGACAGCGTCCAGCTAGAGCGGGGGCGGACGGCGGGGGTGGCGAGCTAGGGGTGTGGCGGCGCGGGTGAGCAAGGGCTGTGGGGGCGGCGGGTGTGGGGGCATCGGGCACAGGGGAGACGAGGGGAGGCGGGCACGTGGGAGGCCGGAGTTGGGGCATGGGGCGTAGGGGAGACGAGGGGAGGCCAGACCAGGGGCGGCACGGAGAAGGCGGGTGGGGTGGGCACGGGGGCGGCGCGGCTGGGGGGCAGGCACGGGGAAGGCGTGGGCTAGGGGTGTGGGCAAGGGGATTTCGGGTGCCCTAGTGACAACCCGTGGTAATTTTCTGTGCAACTTCAAGGGTAAATTCAGAAGTACTATTTAGAGAAGCTCGGGAAACACCTCTTGAAAAGTTTTTTTTTAATCTACAGCAATAGGTTAGAGCTTATGAAATAAGCTAGGGTCAAGAAATATCTTTGTTAGAGCTTATGGCTTATTTAGAGGCATAAGCCCTCCATAAACTCTAACATGGCTTATTTAGGGGCATAAGCGCACCATAGGCTCTAACATGGTCTCCAACAAAGGTAGCCCATGCGCCTTACTTGTTGAGGTATACGCATGTTTTGAAGTACTGGACGACCAAAAGGAGTGCAGCGGGTGCGCTGACACAAACTGTACTCGATAGATTTATTTTTTTGAGTAGTGCTCGATAGATGCGTTGGTCCTATTGAAAGTAACTTATCACTGAACTAATCCAGAAATAGGCCCATGATAACGTGTGGTATGGCCCAGAAAATATTTAAAGGCCTAATCACGTACTTGCATGCAAGACAAAATTTGGGCTGGTGCGATCGCGCAGGCACCAATGTCAACGGAAACCTTGAGCTTCTCTCTAAAACACATACACTTCTCTTTTGGACCACTGTCAGTTCATTAAGAGGGGTGAAGTTTAAAATTTACAAGACTAAAATATTTATAAAGACGTCAAGGATGTCAAAGAGGAAAGACTACATCATGCATCAGAAAGTGAGCGAGCTCCAAGAGATATCCTTACACACTAGGTAAGCAACCTCCAGGACGTCAAGCGACGTGTCCTAAAGCATCCGGCGGTTGTGCCCTTTTCATGCATCCAAAAGCACATGCATTAAAATGCCCCCGGCGATCTTACATTGCTTTCCATCCAACCGAGAGGTGTAAGCATTCCAACACTCTTCCAGCGATAACCATTGGTAGGATGAGTTGGTGTGAACAGCGGCCATCCATGAGCAAAGTGTTCGTTGGTTTCAAATTCCGTTAGGTAGAGTCGGCATGTTTGCTCATGGGGCCAAGCCCTAACAGCAAGCATATCCATCATCAAAGCCTCATTGTGCAACATGAGCCACGTAAAAAGTATACATTTCGACTTAGGCTGGCTTGTCCAAATCTTGTCGGCTACAAAGGGCACAATCATGCCATGGAACTAAAACTGGTACTCTGAGGAATCCAAATAAATCCCGTTGGTGGTCAAACGCCAAACGATGGAATCCTGCGCGTCAGGGTTGAGCTGCACACTTTGTATGGTGGAACAAAGGTTGACGAATTCCTTAATATGCAAAGTGGTAGTAGTTGGTTCGCTTAATTCCTGAATATGCAAAGAGGTAGTAATTGGTCTAAGCGAACGACTCCTTAAGTCAACAGCGAGCTCGAGCTGTACCATCAGGTTTTTCTCTTGGCAAGAGCAAACAAGTTTAGTATGATCTCTTTGGCGGAGTGACCTTGAAGCCACCTGTCATGCCAACACTTGGCCCTTGAGCCGTGTCAAGAAAAATAGAGGTCGCCGTCCTGAACAGCTCCATGGCAGTGAGGTCGCATGGAGGGTGCGAACCTGCCCATGCATCGCTGGTGGATATCTACTAAATCTATGGCCAGCGGAGACGAAGGGCTCTTCCAAACTTATGCAAGTCAAGAATGCCAAGGCCTTTGAATCCTTGAGAGAGCAAACCATCTTCCAGTTTACGAGAGAGTGACCTTCCGTAGTGTGCTTGCCGTCATCACTCTTCTAGAAAAAACCACGCATCAACTTGTCGATCTTCCGAGGCACCCAGTTAGGCAGCAGAAAAATGAAAGGGTGATAGGTGCCAAGGGAAGAGAAGAGAGTCAATCTTTTTGAACGGAAGAGAGGTTTACCCTTCTAACTGGAGAGCTTTCCTGCAATCTTGTCGATTAATGGCTGAAAATCAATTCGGCTGAGCTTCCTCAGGTGTAAAGGCAAGCCAATGAATCTGCATGAGAAACTTCCTTCAACTACCGGGAAGGATAACAAGACGGCGTCCATGTCAATGGTCTCGTAGCACATGGACACACACGTCTCTCTCTCACAGACACGTACACTCCCTGAAAGAGAGACCGTTTAACAGCTGCTGAATCCGCCTTCCAGGTGAGAAAACATAGTCTACAACTGTACTAGCCAGTTTCGTACCTGGCCTGATCAAGAGGTGTGTCAAACGGGATAAGCTCAAAGTACAATGGATATGATTAATTCTGGAAAATTACTGATCTGATCGAGACCCTCCTGCAAGGCTTGTACACTCGTGCAGTCAAAACACATACGTATCATGTCTTTTTGAAAAAAGAAAAACATGCATCATGCATGTTCCTTTTTCTTTTGGAAACCTGCATGTGTTCCCTTTTCTTAAAAAGAAAACGTACATCGACCGTTGATGATTTTCGCTTGATGCGTACTCAAGTAAGTAGCCTATATTTAAACAATCAAGCTGTTGCTTGAATGATTAGTGTAGATATTTGTATCTTTTTATGGCTTTCACTACTATAGAAAGGGTCATATAAGACCCCTAATTATAGGCGGTTCATTTAAAACTGGCTGTAATAAGACTCTTTACAGGCGGTTTTTATGAAATCCAATATTACAGACAGTTTTTTAAAAAGCCCGCCTATAATAACCTAGTCATTGCAGACGGTTTAGAAAAAAATCCGCCTATGATATTATTAGAGATGGTTTTCTAAAAAACCCGCCTGTAATAACTACTATATCACAGGTGGGCCTTTTTAAAAACCGCATGTGATTCGGTCCAGCCCAACCTAGGCATCGGCCGGCCCATGCGTGTATGCCTTATTAATATAACTCCCACGCAGTACCGGCTGAAGCCCTAGCAACCTGATCGATCTTCCTGATTCTTCTCGCTCTCTTCTCCAGAGCTCGCGGCGGCGCCATCCGATTTGATCTTCTCGCTCTCTTCTCCATAGCGCGCAGCGGCGCCAGATTTGCTCCTTCCCCCTTGCCTTCTTGCTCTCTTCTCCCTTCTCCTTGCCAGATCTGCCCTAGGCTAAGCCTCCTCGTCGGCCGGCGTCCCTCACCATCACGCTCCTCCTCCTTCCCACTCCTCTGCTGTGTTCTCCATCAGGTTAATTAGTGGGTTTTGTTTCTTGTTTTCTGATTTCTAATCTATTTCTGTTTTGTTTTGAGCATGAGGAACGGCGGCTGTAGTGGACCTGCAGCGATGGAAGTGTCGAGGTTCCAGTGTGTGATGGGCGGATGAGTTGGCCTCCGCTATGGCGGCGGTGGTGTTCGCGTCACTGAGGAGGTCTTGAAGAAATGCTCCATCTCTGACCTCTTTGCCGCGGCCCCCCCTTTGGACGTGCCCCCCGCCGGCTCGAGCGGTGGCAATGAGTAGCCTGAGGTGGAGGACGACGAGGCGCTCTACAACGAGGAGAAGAGCAAGAGGAGGTTGCAGGAGGAGGCGGTGCCACCGCCGCTGGAGGGCCTGAGGCAGAGGCATTTCGCCACCAGAAAGGTACGTGGTGGATCCACTTCAACCAGCCCAGCCCACTAGAAAGGATGATTCATGTCCAAATTCTTCAATGCAATCAATTGAGTTTGTTTGTGGATAATTTGTAATATTGATTCACTTGATGATTTTGTAATGTTGATGTTCACCGGATGATTTTATTTTATTGATGTTCACTGGATGATTTCATTGTATTGATATTCACCGGATGATTTCATTGTATTAGTGTTCACTGAATGATTCTAAAATTGGAATCAATTTTTTTAAATAGAAGATAGAGATTACAGGCGGTCCTTAAGGCTTTCCCAAAAACTGTCTGTGATGAGACAGACCTTTGCCATAGGCGGTTCAGAGAACCGCCTAGAATGCGATTTCTGAACCGCCTGTATTGAAGCATTCTGTAGTAGTGTTTGTCTACTAGGAATCAAATAGCAGGTGTCTCTCGTATGTGTCTTATTAGAGCGAACTCTGTTTTCAATAACAGGTGACGTACTTGCCGCTAGTGGGACGTAATTCGTCAATTAATCTTCAATCTCCGAGCGTGTGAGTGATGCTGGAGAATTAATCTACATTCTTCTATTTTTCAGTAATGCTGTTAATTAATATTTTATTTATGGCAATCGAAGAAGGGCCAGTTCTTAATACATTGCGCCGGAAGGACAGAACGTTCTGCTGGATCGGGCCATAAAGAAGACCCAGTTCGTGCAGCGACAATTTAGTTCACTTTTCCCTCAGAAATAGAAGGGCTTCACTTCACTAATCTTGTTCTGAACAATGTATAATGTAGTCTGCTGTACATTCCAGCGCCAGGCACTCAATAATTTTAGCCTAGTGGTCTCCTGAATTTTCTAGTTTGTAAAAGAAATACCCGATAAGAATCATGTCGTAGTAGTTTATATTTCAGAATGTCTAGTATTGCGCTCTTTTAACTAACCTGAAGTTCACAGAACTACATCGATCAGATATTCGGATTAGAGATCGCTCCATTTACCTCAGAAGAGATAAGAGAAGTATTTTAGTAGACATTCATTAATCAAAGGCATGTTATTTTGCCATATAAACATTTTGCGTATGGCAGATTTCTTGATGCTATATATAGTATCACTACTACAGAACTGGTCATTCGAGACCCCTCATCCCAGGCGGATTACTAAAATCCGTCTCTGTTATAGTAAATCATAGGCGGTTCGCAAAGAGAAACGCCTGGGTTAACTTGCAGAGATGCGAACCGCCTGTGATAACGGATTGCCTGCAATATGTGAACGGTATATCAACCGCCTGTGATGATGGACTTCTAAAACCGCCTGTGATAATGTGTCCATCTATTACAGTCTATCAGATCGAGATCCTTGTCTTCAATGTTTTGTTCTTACACACAGCAGCAGTGGCAGCGGAGCTCTTGCGATTTTTCAGCTTGGAGATTGAATTGAGCCCAGAAACTTTGGATTTGGAGAGGATATTGCATATCTCTTTCATATTGGTGATCTAAGGTTAGTGATTGGTTTAAAAGTTTCATTAATTTGCTAGATGTAATGTGGTAAAAAGAGAGAATGTAGATCTAGCTAGGTTATGGCAAATTTTATTTGGCTTTCTTGAATTTGAGGCATAAATTGGTTTCAATTACTATACGAGGATGTGGCTAACTATTTTATGGTGACAAAATGATATATTTGAGTGGTTTAGATTTTATGAAATAGAGAGATGTGTATATATAGCATATAGTAATTTATTATTTTAGAATTGATTTATCTTGTCTTGTAAAAGATGTTGTAATTGTCGAAAGGTTGTATGGAATGAAATTTTAAAAATGTTTTGATATAGTAAAAACCCACATATTAATGGCATGATTAATTAAAACTTTGTTTATCAAATAAGTCATATGTTAAGTTGTATTTGTCGTAAATAAATTTGTAATTATTGGTAGGTCGTATCTTCGTGAACGAAATAAAATATTGATAATAATCATTCACATGTAGTAAAATGGTCATGAAATAAAATGACTATTGGTAATTATTACTTACATGTAGTCAAATCCGAATTGTAATGATAATATTAACTAATATTGTATAGATTAATTGGTACACACTTTGTGAGCCTCAATATTGTACATGAATTAATTAAATTTATTTTTGTCCTGTAGATGGACCGAAACTGGATGTATGATGGTAACCGCTCAAGTGAACAGTACTTTAGTGGCGTGTTAGATTTCATAAGAGTCACAAAAGATCATAAGTTGAACAGTGGGGAACAATATATTTGTTGTCCATACAAAGACTGCGAGAATGTACTCATGTTTGAGAACTCAGAGCAGATCCAAGATCACCCAATTCGTAGGGGTTTCATAGAGCGTTACACATGTTGGACAAGTCACGATGAGCAGCAGACAATCTAGAAAGGTGGTAATGACGACATCACGGAGGAAGACAATTATATGGCAGATGATGTTGATTATGATTCAGATGAAGAAACATCGTCAGATGATCTTCACCATTTAGATGAGATTTTGCACCATGCAGAAGGAAACCGTAATACGCGGGAGTACAAAAATTCAAACTCTTGATGGGGGACTCGGAGAAACCTTTGTTTGAGAGATGCAAGGGTATGTACATGAAATTGTCATCAGTGCTTGAATTATTGAAACTGAAAGCAAACAACGGGTGGTCAGACAAAAGTTGCACAGAGTTGTTAGGTCTCATAGCGGACATGCTTCAAGAGGGAAACGAGTTGCCTAGAAGTACGTATGAAGCAAAGAAGGTTCTTTGTCCATTGGGAATAGAAGTACAGCGAATACGTGCGTGTCCAAAGGACTGTATCCTCTTCAGAAAGGAGTTCACAAACCTTCACGCATGTTTGCTATGCAAGTCCTTCCGATATAAACGTAAGGATAAAAGCGTCAAAAATGAGGGGGACGAGGTGACGAAAGGAACTCTAGCTAAAGTCATGTGGTATCTGCCTATAATCCCTCGTCTTAATCATTTATTTGCGAACCCAAAGGATGCAGAACTGTTGCGTTGGCACGTTGATAAGCACAAGAACGACAGAAAGCTTAGACATCCTGCTAATTCCATCCAGTGGAGAAACATTGATAGAAAATTTGAAGAATTCGAGAGGGAACCAAGAAATATAAGGTTTGGACTGAGCACGGATGGAGTGAACCCTTTCGGAAATATGAGCAGCCGTCATAGCACCTGGCTAGTGAATCTATATATTTATAACCTTCCTCCTTGGTTGTGCATAAAACGGAAGTACATTATGATGACGATACTAGTGCAAGGAGCAAAGCAACCTGGGAACGATATAGATGTTTACCTAGAGCCATTGATGGAAGATTTCATGAAATTGTGGACGCGTGGGGAAGATGTATTTGATGCTCACAAGCGAGAGAACTTCAATCTACGCAGCTTGATGTTTTGCACCACAAATGATTATCCAGCCCTTGCTAACCTTTCGGGGCAGAGTACGAAAT
Organism: Stipa capillata; assembly: GCA_019208055.1. Classification (NCBI taxonomy): domain Eukaryota; kingdom Viridiplantae; phylum Streptophyta; class Magnoliopsida; order Poales; family Poaceae; genus Stipa; species Stipa capillata. Next base: position 252,879 of record JAGXJF010003060.1, read on the forward strand.
GGTCAAAAGCATGTACTAACTGTCTGGATGATACGGCTAGTCAGTGGCTTAAGCATTCGGGAAAAACCATGTACATGCATCACCGTAGGTTCTTTCGAAGAGACCATCTGTACCGTTGAATGAAGAAATAATTCAATAGACAAATCAAGGACGGTACACCTCCGAAGCAATTTAGCGGTATGGAGGTACATGACATGGTAAAGGATATAAAAGTTACATATGGGAAGGGAATCAAAATAAAGACTACACGTGAGAAGACTGTGTGGAAGAAGAGGTCGATATTCTGGAACTTACCCTATTGGGAGCACCTGCAAGTTCGCCACTGCATTGACGTCATGCACGTAGAAAAAAATTTATGTGATAGCGTTATAGGTTTGTTATTGAATACGAAGGGCAAAACTAAGGATGGCCTTAAAGCACGCCTTGACTTGTTGGACATGGGAATCAGAAAAGAATTACATTCGAAAGAGACTCAAACAGGATGAATGTTCTGTGAACCTGCCTGCTAAGGGTTGAGATAAAAGAGTTGTGCTAGTTCCTGCACGGTGGTAAAGTTCTGATCGGCTACTCGTCGAACATAAGAAGACTTGTCCTAATGGAAGAGTTCAAATTAATTGGCATGAAGTCTCACGATTGTCAAGTATTGATCACTCAGCTACTTCCGATCGCTATTCGGAATATCCTACCTATAAAGGTTCGAGAGACAATCACGAGATTATGTTCGTTCTTTAACACAATATCTCAGAAGGTCATCGATCCCATGGAACTAGACGCTCTTCAAGAGGAGGTGGTGAAAACTTTATGTCAGCTTGAGATGTGTTCCCCCCTTCATTCTTCGATATCATGGTCCATCTCGTCGTGCATTTTGTGAAAGAGATAAAGTGGTGCGGACTTGTGTTCCTTCGAAGCATGTACCCTTTCGAGAGATACATGGGCATTCTGAAGCATTTCGTACGTAACCGATCATGTTTGGAGGGAAGCATCGTGGAAGGATACGCAACCGAAGAGGTCGTCGAGTTCTGTGTCGACTACATGGGTACAGTAAAACTGATAGGTTTGCCCAAATCTCGCCATGAGGTATTGGAACCCTCGGCAGGAAAGATGTCATTCCTGACCGGAAGGTTATTGATACAGCGCACTACACAGTCTTGCAACACATGGCCATAGTGGCCCCATAAATCGACCAACACAAGGCCACGCTACGTGAGCACAATCTGAAAGCGACATAAGTTTGGGTGATGAAAGAGCACAATCGTCGGTTCAACAAATGGTTGTATGAGCAACCTCATGGGTTATCGGCTTCTGACCCAACGCTCAATGGTTGGCAGAAGGTCCATCATGTACAGTTGTGACATGGTAAGGAATGGACATAAACGGCTACACATTTTATACAAGAGATTAGGACCAGAAGAGCACAAACCAAAACAGTGGTGTCCGCATAGATGCTCGAGATACGGTTGGTACGAAGTGCTCGTACTATGAGTACATCGAAGAGATCTGGGAGCTAGACTACGTGAAGTTTAAGATTCCATTGTTTCGTTGCACCTGGGTAAATCTCTCATATGTTAAAGTTGATAAGTACGGCTTCATAACAGTCGATCTCAAAAGTACTGCGTACAAAGAAGAACCATTTGTCTTAGCAAATCAAGTTCGACATATATTCTACATATCCGATCCTTCAAATCTTAGGCATCACATAGTAAGGGACTCGAAGAGACACATTGTTTGAGTAAGCGATGTAGTTGATGAGGACGAGTACAACCAGTTTGAGGAGATGCCTTCCTCTAGAGATGGCATGATAGTGGAAGACGAACCGAATTAAGACGAAGCTATGTATGTGCACAACGATCATCGGGAAGGACTCACATTTGTAGCAAATTAGATATATCGAATCATGTGGAATTCATAATGTGATGTACAATTTATATGACTACGGATGTGCGAATATCATGCACAATACTATATATGTAAAGGTCAAGGTCGTCCCTATCTTGAGAACCACAATATTTAACAAAAAGAAAATGGATATCGCAAGCGGTTCCTTCAAAAATCCGCCTATGATGCGTAGTCATCACATGCGGTTTTTGACCCGAACCGCCTGTGACCACAGGCGTATTTTGGATAGAACCGCCTGCGATGAGAGCTACTTTATATACCCGAAGCATTTTCGAAGTCCTAAAAACCTAAGTCTCATATACCGCCAACCACCTGACTTGTTCAGTGCCATCCCCCACGCTGCCCCAGTCTCCCACCTCACGCCGGCAGGCTCCCCGGCCCTGGACCCGACGCCGCCACCACCGCCTCCCTTCTCGCCACCGAGGCCCCCGTCCCCGATGCCCCCGTCGCCACCGACGCCATCCCCGACGCTGCTGCCCCCGACGCCCCCCGTAGCCACCGAAGCAGTCCCCGATGCCGACGCCGCCACCATCGACGCCACCCCTGACACGACGCCGCTGCCACCGATGGCCCCGTCCCCTACTTCACTACCCCGACGCCGCTGCCCCTATCCTCGATGCCGCCGCCCCTTGATAGGTTGCTTAGTAGATTGTGGGGAAGCGACATATGGTGCTGCTCATTTTGCACCTAGAGTAGATTCCTCTAAAAAAATTCTAGAGTAGAACATTGGTAGAGCCAGCCCATGCTAAAACTTTGAAATTTTTCCATTTGCTAAATCACATCATAGAGGCTAGAGCAATATAACCTTGATAGGCTATCATCTTATTTTGATTAGCTTCGAGACACTCTGCAATGCTACACTATAGGTATAAACCAGACCTATTGTTTCAGGTGAAAGCAAAACTTTGAAAACATAATCATCACAGGTACAATCTCTTAAACCAAGGGTTAATGAGATGTATTGTCTCTTGCAATTGTTATTTTGTCGTTTGTTCTTATCAACAATAGAAGACTATTCTGGCTTCAGGATCCTTTCGCCTTCAGAAAATGATTTGTCGTTGCCAAACTGAAAACCACTACCAACTTATGTTAACAACTGGGGAGTAGTGATTCATTGTGTTAAGTCAATTTTCAGATGTTGGCAGATAGGGTTAGCGCACAAAGCACAATGAGTAAAGTAACTTAAAAACTGCAATCAGAATCCACATCACATCATTCTTATTCCCTCGTATCACGTTGGATTTGGATACTATCACTAAAATGCTGTAACATCATGTAGATTCGAAGGAAAAAAATGGAACCAAAAATATATTACCACAGAGTAAAACTTTTCTGCTCTGTAGTGATATATGACCCATGAATCCAAATAGGCACACACAAGAGATTTGTGGGACAGTACAACCATCAGGTGATTAAATAGGTTACTTCATGTTATGCCCAGATTATAATCGGCAGAGGGTTCATAAATTTAGAAAAATGACGTAGATCATAGTGTGTTTCTTTCGGCAGAGGTGATTACAAGTAGTTTCTTTTCCTAGGGTACTGTAAAATGGAAGTACTTTCCTACTTCCTAGTTCACGGTCTCTTATGACTTCTAATTGTTGTTGTACTACTTGCTTTCCTAGTTCACGGTCTACTTTATTCCATATCTTACATTCTTCATGTAATGCGTCTTTTAGAAGATGTCGAGTCCTGATCGCTCAGCTTCCCCAGAGGCTGCCGGGGACAATTCTGATGCGTTCGGAACCATGAAAAAATCCAGACGGGCTCTAAGAGGACTTAGTCAAATGCCGAAGGGCCGATTCCCCATAACAGATTAGGCCCGTAAGGGGCACCGATCGCGCCGGAACAAAATGCGGCGAAATGGAGAACGACATGCGGGATTGTCGCACGAACACTGGTTCCACTGACTCTAGAATCATGGAAGAAGGTGGGGCAAGATCTCCGTAGAGCTTTGGTTGAAGATATCAACACACATTTTGTGATCCCAGAAGAGCTACAGGCTCGCGCCGATGCCGCCGCCCTGAAAGTCACAAATAAAACTTGGAAGGAGTTCAAGTTTAGTCTCCGCCATGACTTCATTGCAAAGGACGAGGAGCCATTCAACGTCCACAAATGGATGGATCGTGAGATGTGGGCCGAATTTAAGGCGTCTAGGAAAATAGAAGAATTTAAGGCGAAGAGTGTAGCGGCGAAGGAACTTACGGCCAAGAACACCCACCATCACAGGTTAGGTAGTTCAGGGTATGCGCCGAAAGTACGGAAATGGATGAACGAAGAAGAAAGAGCATGCCTAAATGACCAGCCCCCGCCATTTCCCAGCGTAGAATCACGGCGCGCACGGAATTGGTGGTATGTGAGAAGGATCCAGGTTCAACGACTTCAGACGCCCAATCCTTTGCGAGCGAAGCAACCCGGGAGGTCTACTCTAGATTGGTAATGTGTCATTTTCAATAACTCCTCTTAGTATATCTATCATTTCAATGCTATATTTAGTAACTTGTTCTTCTATTATAGGAGAACCTGTCGACACAATCCTCCCCTTGCGAATTCCGAAGAGATAAAGATATTCTTACCCAGGCCATCGGCACTAAAGAGCATCCTGGTCGCACGAGGGGTACTGGTGTTTACACTACATGGAGAGATGGATTCCCTGATGAATTGCATTGGTATAGGAGTAAGAGCATGGCAAAAGCCAAGCGCGAAGCAAGAGAAAGGGCCGCTCTTATAGAAGAAATCATTGCCATGGTGGAAATGAGGGTCGATGCTCGTTTAAGAGCCCTTGAGGATATGGTGGCCATGGCCTCACAAGGCAACATCCAAATGCAAAGCAGCCCTGCTGCTAACCGAAAGAGTAGCCAAGCCTCCATCCCCGGTGGAGAAGATGAGCGCACCATCTCGTATCCTGTCGATGAGATCCTGATAATTTTATTTAAATCTCAAGTTCCGATTCAAATTCCGTCACAAGCCAACATTTAGCTAATTATTCTACCGCATTTTACCTTGAAGGATACGATACGGTGCAAGCTGTTGTTGCGGCTTCTAGACGAGGAGCCTTTAGAGGTTGCAACAGGGATGGCATGTCCATCCAATGAAGATGATCTCATCCACCGCATGCCAATGGCGCGTGGGAATGTGAAGGTCAGTGTGGACTGTGTCTACGACACATGCAAGTCCATTAAGCTGAAGTTTCCACCAAATGATAAGATTACGAGACTGGGCTAAGCTGAAGGGACTTTCATCCAGTGGCCCAAGAGGGATGTAGTATTGGAAGACCGGCACCCTCCCTGTATCGATCGAGTTGAATCACGAGAGGTAGACCTACCCAGATTTTAGAGCCTCATATTGCATGTAATGAGGACATCACAATCGCTACGGTGCCGGTGCAAACCACCTTGGCCCCCGAGCTTCCAACAAGAGCCCATTCCTCTCCTGCCAATTCATCGAAGCCGATTGTTAAAAGAAAGCGAGGTGCTAAGTTGAAGGCGAAGGTGCTAAAGGAACCACACCTTTACATTGAAGAAGAGTTCCCCTTCGTGCCATTGGCCGATAAATACGTTGAAGGAGAGCCATAGCTCAAATCGCCAGAGGCACTCAATTCCCTCGGAAAATATACCCGTGAGCTGCATGAATACTACCTTAAGGAGGTCAAGAAGAGAATCAACGGACCACAAATTTGAATGTGGATTTTAGTAAGGGACATTTCCATCACGACTTTGAGAACTGTCAGTTCTTTGTGAACTTCGTGAACTTGTGGGAACTCTACAACCTCCGGTCCCTCGAAGTCTGTCTCATCAGATGCTACGCACTTTAAGTGTTCGCAATCACGGTCAATATTCGTGTAATACGTACTATATCCACATATATGTAACCCATACCTTCTTTATGTGTAGGATGATGATTGAACAAACCAGAAGGAAACACGTAGAAGTAGGGTTCCTCGACCCATAAATTGTCTCCGCACGGATGATCATAGGTGCGGAAGACTTTGTTGCCCAGTACATGCTAAACGCCTTACTTGCTCAACAAGATAAGGAATTCATACTTTTTCCATACAACTAGGCGTAAATATCGCACTACCTACTTCACGATCGCAGGCTCTTGGTAATTTTACCAAAATAACGTGAATTTACTAACCATTGAGACTTAATGCAGAGAGCATTGGATTCTTGTTGTCCTTATACCACATCATCCAAGGCTCATGTTTATGGATTCGTTAAGACGAGCAAACTTTGACATCGAAACAGTTGGAAGATTTATGAGCAAGTAAGCATATTTTCAACATATACAAACCTACCGTTCACTACTTTCATGTTGCAATGCCGAAGACAAACCATTTCGATTCACGTAGAGTGTGGAAGAGCTATCTCAAGAATGGAGGAAAAGGTGCCAATAAGCCCCTTTTAAATGACAAGGGCTTTAATGTATCTTTCTATATTCAATACAAATTTTCATAAATTGTCGTAATGACGATCTCCAACTACTAACCGATTGTATATATTACTAGTGCCACCAACAACAAGGAGGAACAAGCATTTGTGGCTTCTACGTTTGCCACAACATGGAAATCATGCTCACTAACATTAGAAAAAATGAAATCCATGTTTGACGAATTGTGATAAGTATTATCATATTTCTCTTCATTATAAGAACATGGCTTTAATATACATTCTTATCGACAGCAGAAAGACATTCCTGAGATGTCATTGGATTCATCTCATCTGGACCGGATAAGAGAACACATCACGGCATTCCTTGTTAGAGACGTTATCGACCCTTATGGCCAATTCCACGCCTACGACATGGAGGAAAGTGAGTTCGTCTTAATAAAGAAGTGATGTATTTCTTTGTGAAGTTTTATATCGATACGGAATTTGCTGACAGTTTAATTACTTTGTGGCATGAGGTGGATGAAAATGAGAGTTTAATTACTTTGTTTCGGTGATGTTGATGAGTTTGATGAGAGTTCATTTTGTGACTCAATTATGTGATATATATCTAGTTTATGTTATTTCATATGGTTCAATTCTGATTACTGTGAGTGAATGAGATATGTATATGTATTGTGTGTTTTGTTTCCTGCTACTACGCAACAACCTGAAATTATTAGGTATGCTGTAACGAAGATCACAGGCGGTTCTTGGACAAATATCACAGGCGGTTCCTATGGAGAACCACCTGTGATGAGTGTCCTCATCTCAGGCCGTTCTTTCAGGGAACCGCCTGTGATGTTCCCTCATCACAGGAGGTTCATGTAGTGATCCGCCTGTGATATTCCATCATTACAGGCGGTTATAGAACCGCCTGTGATGAGGCGGGGTCATCACAGGCCCTTGTTTACAGGCGGTTTGAGAAACCGCTTGCGTTGGGGTTTCTGAACCACCTGTAATAAGCTACTCTGTAGTAGTGTATACGATATAAAAAGCATGACTTAGGGTTTGACGCAATCAATCTTATCTATCAGTAATAACCAGATCGGATGTCTCAAGATCTAAGCTGGATTTTCACATAAAAACAGCCTTAATTGCTCTATTATTGTACTATCTGTATCTCTAACAATATAAAAATCACACGTTAGGGTTTGACGCAACCAATCTTGTCAATTGGTAATAACTAGATTGGATGGCTGAGGATTTAGGCTGGACTTTCACTTAAAAACAGCCTTAATTGCGCTATTATTGTGCTATTACTCCTAATTACAACCCCTAAATCACATCCAACAATCCATGTCCTACTTTGGCACGCGCGTTCATCCTACCTCCCCAAAACACGATTCTCTCCGCCTGCACCTCTTGCCACACTCACTGTCACCTCTGCCGGTGCCTCACCATGCACCTTTGAACAGGTCTAGCACTAGCATTTCTAATGTGAAAGTGCATTTACGTCCCAAGATTTGTGTTTAGTAGTTTTGATGATTAGTGACAACAGGGTTTATGAACTAACCATTTTTTTTGAGTTTGAAAAGTGCGTATATGGGTTAGAAACCATTCTATGAGGTGCATTAAAAGGATGAGCTTACGAGCCGGTGAAATCCATGATTGATGGTATTGAAGTGTTCATCACATCTTGATGAACTTCAAGTGAAGATTTCACTTGTGGAGATAGACAACTAAAGAGTGGTCCAACATGTGAACCAATGTGATGATCAAGAGAAGATAAGTTTGACCAAGATGAGATTCATGGATGAATTCGAGATGGTCAACATCGAGCGTGAAAGATATGCCATTGTCATCATATGATCAAGTGATTTTGTGTGAGAGTTAGGTTCACTTCTCGGTGCAACATTATGATGATGATCTCACCAAGCTCAAATGAAAATGACATCACGTGTTGATGGTTATCAAGGTGCATTAAGTATCATCATAAGCTTTAGAGGGCATACCTCCTCCCCCTTCTTCCTCCTTCTGCCACTCATCCTCCCGATCAGCAGCGCCCGACCTCCGTCCACATAAGACCAGCGGGCGACCAGTCGGGAAGTACCATTATCCACCTTTGGATCTATTGCTCGATTCACTCCCTCAACACCTAGCTTGGCAGCGTTGAGGTCAACCAATGGTACTTAGAACTCAATCTCGAACCCCGTGACTTTTGCATGTTTAAAGGATCAAGATGTCGGTCTAGAGGGGAGAGGTGAATAGGTGACTAAACAATTTAGTCCAATTTTAAACTACTTTTGCAGTTTTGCAAAATTAAGGATTATCCAGAGCAAGAATAGTATGAATAACACTAACAAAAACTTATCACACAAACAAGTTAATAATATAGACTAGAATCAAACTTGTGGAATATAAATGAGAAAGGAATAACCAAAAGAGGATGAGTTGTTTGTTGCCAATTTTGGATTCTTGAGCGAATCCTACGTCTCTGTTTGGGGAGCTCGATCGCACGTGATCAAGAGCTAGCTTCCTTTCAAGGCTTTATTCCTCGAGGACGCTCTTGTATCTCCTCGAATTTCTCTTGGTGCTTATTTTCTTGCGGAGGTGAATCTCTACCTTCAGAAACTTCTCACGGCACGCAGCACAAGTTAGGAGCTCGTGAGCGACTCCTAACCGTCTAGCAGTCCTCAACCTCCAAGAGTAACAAGCGTGTTGAAGATGCTTGGAGGTGAATCTAGTGCTCGAGACATAGTCAATCTAACACTTAGCACTAAGACTCCCCAAATCCCTCTTTCTTTATTTTCTCTCACAAAGTATGAATGTTGAGCTTTAGAGAGGAGAAGAGAGAGCTCTTGAAGGTTTGCAGGTTGCAAATGAGCCAAAGGTTATTGGTGGTTGGGTGAGGAGGGCAGTAAATAGCCCTTCTCAAAACTAGCCGTTATGCACTGAAAAACCCACATCGGAACATCCAATTTCAACATCGGTATTTTCGATGTGTTTGAAAATAACGGCTACTTCCCAGGACACCCACTGCACAAACACTAAGGGACATCGGAACTTCTGACATACAAATTGTAACTTTCGGTTTTTTCAGAAACTTTAAAACAAAGGTTACTCTGGAACTTTTGAGACTATCGGAACAATTGATATTCCAATTGGAAGTTCTCATTTTTCCAGAACACTCAAAACCAGGGTCACTTCGGAACTTCCGGACACATCAGAACTTCTGAACCTAAAATCGGACCTTCCACTTTTTCTAGAAGCTCCAAAACCAGGGCTACTTCGGAACCTCCGAAACTACCGAAACTTCTGCTATTCCAAATGGAACTTCCGATGTAGTTGTGTTGAGATGACTTTGTGTACATGTAGATGAAGTGTCTCTAATAAATATAATAGACTAATGATCTCAAGAGCACTAAGTACATCAACTAGCATTTACGACACACCCCTCTTAATAGTACAGCACACCTATTACTCAATAGAGGTCAAAATAAATATCATACGAGTAGTTGTGACGCCGTCTTCTTCTTCTTCATTTTTTAGGGATCGTCGATGCCCGTACTCAAGTTAGGGACTAATATCATATCATCGATAAATGCATTAGTCCCTTAATTGTTTGTTGCCAATCATCAAAACCCACTTACGGGGCCTAGATGCACTTTCAATCTCCTCTTTTTTGGTGATTGATGATAACACAATTAAGGCTTATAAAAAAATTCTAAGAATTTGATTTTTGAATCCTAGAGTATACGATAAGCTCTCCTAAAGAATTGCATTTGAGTGATTTGCTTTTGCTATGCAAATGCAGATTTTCAAAAGGATTTTTTTGAGAGCTCCTCCTATATCTTTAGCATTGTGGGGGTGCATTTAACATATACATATTAAAGCACGATATTTACACAAGTGATGACATAGAGATAGCACATAAAAGTGTCCATTTGTCAATACATACTTAAAAACACAATGTTCATGCATGAGAAAATAAAGCAACTTAAGAGAGTTTTACAAGCCAAAAGAATCCAAATGGAAAATCATCACTGCTACCTCAAGAGCATAGATTTCCATTTTTCTCCCCTTCCCTTCACTCCCCCTTCCTTCTACTCTTCTCTCCCCCTTTGGCATCATGACACCGAAAAGGACGAAAAGAGAGAACTAGAGAGCACACTACTTGTCGCTTCACCCTCTTCTTTCGTCATGATCTTCATTCTTGGATGTAGACAATGGGGGTGTGTCAAAGGGGTTTGCAACTTCTTCTACATCACTTGGGATGCATTTGGATCATTCACCACTATAGTCCATGTCAAACTTCTGGATGATTTTATTTTTCCTCAAAGTGATATTCTTTTAAGACTTGTGAATTTTCTCAATCTTGACGGACTTCTTTTGCGTATGGTGAAGATAGCCTTGAGATACTCGAAGGTGTTGCCAATCATGCTAGTGCGAGATGATTCCTTCTTCCTCTCTCCTCGGGTCTCTTTTAGTTATCTTAGTTGATAGCCCAAGTGCCTATGCTCCTTGTGAAAATTTAGACCCGACACAACGTCTATCAAGCATTGGATATATGGAGCATACCAACAACACTTCTTTGGGTCAGCACTAGAGAGGTGCATTTCTCCCAAATGAAGTCAAACACATTGAGACGATGATCGGTGCCCTTCATAAAGTGCAGAGGTTCAAAGTGTAAGCGAGAATGCTAGTGGCATCACCTTCCTTGGGTGTCAAAGTCTTGCAAAAAATCCTATTTAAATATGTGTAAATGGTAGCAAGCCCTTTGTCCCTCCAACATGGCATTTCTTATTCTTATCTTACATGTAGATGAGTCAGTTAGCAGAGATCACCTTTTCATCGTGAATTCTTCTCTTGCCATGAAGCTCATCCAGTGTAAAGCCCAAGATTTGAGCAAATTGAGAGTAAGTGCTTGGTACTTTTCTCCATTTGACATCCAATGGATAGTCCTTGCAATGTCCTTCTCGAAGTATACGGTGGCGTAGAATTGTGCAATAAGCTCATCACACCAGTCATGCTTGAAGGTAATGATCCTAGTCAAACCATGATCCTCACATGCTGTCATCGCTTCATCAAATATGGGCTCTTCTTGTCTTGCCATATAGTCTCAATCTAACCATTGCATCGGGATCACAGGAGTCTTCCTTGGGAGAATCATGGTCTCATAGAAGTCTTGTTGGAAGAAGTTCCAAAATCTTTTATCCGTGGAGAGTTGCTCATATTTCCATGGGTCCTTTTTCTTTTCCTTCTGCACTTGAGCTCTTTTCCCTCTGTAGTTTGTGGCATGCCTTGGATGATCTCCACTACTACATGGCAATACCATTCTCATTAGGCCAATTATGTCTTCTTACTCAAATGGTTCGTGTCAAGGCATGTGGGGTTGAGGTGCATTGGAGTCACTCGAGTGCCTACTCTTGGAGGAGGGCAATTTTCCTCCTCTCTCCTTGGCATGTATGGCTCGAGGTCTTGAAGACTCTTGTTCTCCCTATCCCTTCCAGCTTTCTTAAGTAGACATTTGGTGAATCTACTTGAGTTTTTCCACTCCCTTTAGGAGCACCCTTTTTCTTTGTCATCATAACTCCCCTTCTTTGCCTTTATGCCAAGGGAATCTCATCTTGATCCTCATCCGGTCTATAGGGAATCTTGCCTTCTCTTTTCCCTCCTCTCGTGCTTAGCTCGCAAGGCCCTTTCCCCCTCATCATCCGATTCTGGACCATAGTCAAACTCTTCTTCACTTTCATGATTAACATCCCTGATCTCAATTCCCCTTCCTCTTCCTATCATCTGAACCCCTGTGAAAGATTTAGGTAATTAGCATGGGGTAAGCACTCACGAGCGACGGAAGGAATCAACAAGACTTGATGGAGAAAGTTTTGTTCCTGAATACATCGGAAGTTCTGACCGTAATATCGGAAGTTTCGATTATATCAGAAGTTCCAGATATAAATATCCAAAACTTCTGGTCATAACGGAAGTTTTGATAGTACAATTGGAGGTACCGGTTTTCACAAAATAGAACCTAATCCATCAAATCCGCGATGCTTCTCCTAGATTTACGTGTGTCAGGTATAGATTAGTGAACTAGGAGGTAAGGGGAAGAGCTTTTACGGAAGAGAAAGGTGGATCCTGTGAGGATTTGAAGAGAGAGTTCGTGGGGAGATCTTCTTGCTCTAACTTGGCGGAGAAGACACTACATCGTCTCACGGTGGTTCGAGAGGGCGCGGAACAACGAGGAGGACCAACAATAGCCACGGCGAGGTAGCGACATGGATGTCGGAGCAACCGGTCGGAGGTTCCAGTAAGGGGCCGCTTGGGCCGGAGGTTGGAGAGAAGTTCCGGTTTTGAAGATGCTTGGAGGTGAACCTAGTGCTCGAGAGATCTTCAATCTAACATTTAGCACAAAAACTCCCTAAATCCTAAGTTCTTTCTTTTCTCTCACAAAGTATGAACTAAAGCTTGAGAGAGGAGAGGGGAGAGCTCTTGAATGTGTGTAGGTTGCAAATGAGCCAAAGGTTATTGGTGGATAGGTGAGGAGGGCACTAAATAGCCCTTCTCAAAACTAGCCATTATGCACTGAGAAACCCACATCAAACATCCGATTTCAACATTGGAACTTTCAATGTGTCCAAAAATGACGGCTACTTCCCAAGCCACTCACTGCATAAACAGTAAGGGACATCAGAACTTTTGATATACACATCCGAACTTCTGATTTTTGCAGAGACTTTAAAACAGACGTTACTCTGGAACTTCTGAAACTATTGGAACATCTAAAACTATTGGAACATCTGATATTCCAATCAGAAGTTCTGGTTTTTCAAAAATGCTCAAAACCGGGGTCACTTCGGAACTTCCGGACACATCGGAACTTCTGATCCAAAAATCAAACCTTCTGATTTTTCAAGCTCCAAAACTAGGGAATAGACTATAAAAAGTTTGGTCGACTATATTGAACTAAAAGGTTACTACCTCTATCGGTCGACTACACTGAATTGACTGTGATACTGAATAATATATTTAAATAAATCTGCCCACGGCTACCTCCGCCGCCACACCCGTGAAGGTCGCCGACCACATCGTACGCATCCTCACAATCGACCTAGAAGGCAGGCACTGCGAGGTGGTTGGCCTGTTCGTCCAAACCCTCCTCCGCCTGGATGATGTCATTGATGCGTGCTCTACCGAGTGTGAGGTCCACATCATGCAGGAGTGGCTCGAGAACCTGCCCTCGACATTTGACGAGGAGTGCTACATTGTAACATCCATATTTTTTTAGAGCTTTTCAAAATCTTTTATTTAAAAACCAGAGCCAGAAAATTTCATTATTTATTCTCTAATTAATTAAAGCTTAATTGAAATTTCACAAATTGGTCCGGAGTTAATTTGAATTAATCCAACTTGAATTTGATTTGCTTTTCAATTTGAAATATGTCTCCCGGAGTTTTCTTAGAACCTTCGGAGTTCGTTTGGTATTTAATCAAAGCTCGTTTGCTCTTTTCTTATTATTTTTGGTTTTCTCCTTCTCTCTTTGGCCGCGCCGTCCCGGCCCATCTCCACTCGGCGCCCCGCCGTCTCTTTTCCTCCTTTGAGCAGCCACTCCGGCGAGTTCTGCGTAGCGCAGCATGCATCGCCACCTCTATTCCAATAGAATTTGATCCAAATCTCTTTCCCTAACCCTCCTATAAATATCCCACACCCCTCCCACCTTTTCCCTACTCCCCCACACTCTTTTCCCACGAAACCCTTGCCCCCACACCCTCTAAATAGCCGCCACCCCCCTTCTCTTCCCGTGCAGTTCCTGAACAGCACGTCCCACCTCAGTATTTTTCCAATTCCTATCGCCTCAAACATCTTTTGGCAAATCCCTTCAGTGAGATTGTTCCTAACCTTTTCCTCTATCTCTCTGCCAAATTTGGTGAAGATCCAACGGTGCAATCATCGGAAAATCTCCAAATACTAACGTGCTGTTTGCACCCAGATTTTCTGCGCGTGCATCTAGATTGGATCAACGCCCTCATCAACTCGGACCTCCTTTTCAAGATCCATTTGGTGAGATCTTGGATAATGTTGTCAAGATCATCTCCACAAAATTTAAAGGCAATCCAATGGTCCAATCTCCGGGAAATCAAGTTTCTTTGTGCTGCTGTTCATGTCCAGATTTGATTACAGAAACACTAGCATGGCATTATCACCTCCTTTGTAGTTGATCCATTGAGTCTATCATCAATCCCTTCAGTGAAGTTATGCCTTAGGTATCTATAAACACCTCTGTAAATTTTCACCTTGATCCATGTAGCCGTTTGGCAGGAATTAATCCGTCTCCAACGTGCTGTCCGCGGATGTCCAAATTCAATCTGCAGACCGCCTAACTTGTCTGATCTTTTCCTGTTGACTCGTAAGAACTATCCAAAACCCTTTGGTAGGATTGTGCCTCTGTATGTCTAGTTTCTAACCCAATTGGCGGATCCCAATTTTGTTGAGCGAGCATCGCGCAGCAACCAAAACGGTCCGGTCTGTCCAGAACCAATCTATAATCCGTTCCAACCATTTCGTGTTGCGAACGTCGCCACCACCCATATAGTTAATCTTGTATCATCTTGTGACATATTATGCCATTCTTTTCCACCATTAATCTCTATCCAAAATCACCCGCATCACCTTATGTTCATCTATAATGTTTTTCATCATTGTTTGATCACCAAATTAATTGCATATTATGTTAGAGTATAGTTTCATATATTCATATGCTTAGTTCTTATATAGTCCTTGCTTCTATTTATGTAATGTTCATGCTTAGAATTCATCATGTGATTAATCATTTTAGTTCAATCTTATTTATATTGCGGATAAATTTGTTCATATTTAATAAGGTTCATATTGCATGACCTTATGTATGTTCACATGTATCGTGTTATACAATATATAACCGAACCTAATATTGCATATAACCTATAATAGTAGAAACATAATCTTACTAAGCTAATATTAATATGACATATCATATGGTAGTTGATCTTTGTATAATGTACATCTACTAGCACGCATAAGATTATTATTATATATGGCATAAGGTTGCTTACTAGCATGTTAGTGTCTTTAATCACACGTGATGATGATTGTTTAATAAACATGTTATGATTCCCATGTCATCATGTGTAGATAATATGATAAGATATATATGTGTAGATTTAAATGGAAGTATGACATGATGTTATGCAAAATATAAAGTTATTATATATATATATATATGCTTCCTGTTTTAACTGATGGTGTTGTAAAATATTTAGCCATAATGGTAACTTCTGTGTATAATATGGTTAAGATCACACACATGTCTCATATTTATTTGATGCATTTCATGTGGTTTGCATATGCAGTTGTGTGTATATGTTTATGCATATATACATAGACTAATCCATGTGTTAGATAATAATATGTCATGCAATGGTTGAACACATTATTTCATTCATATGTATAATTTAATTGTTTGTTTAAACACGATTACGTTGCACATGTTCAATATGACTTTATATTGCATAATCATGTAGTTCCATATAGAGATATATATATATATATATATATATATATATATATATATATATAATTAGACTTAATATTGTTGACAATCTACATGTTGGAATAATAATCCCTTACTGAGTTATTATTATTTAATCATATCGTATGTTAGTTGATGGACATATAATATGTATATACCAGTATGCATAGCTTGATATCTTATGTTACACTTCCATAAGGTGGTGTATACTCACACATACATGGTTAACATTTAGGTATCGATTATAATATATGCATATATGTTGCTAATAATCATTCTTTACTGAAATATTGTTATTGTTATGTGTAGTATGTGTAGGTTCATTGCTGTATTGTATACACACAATAGCATTAGTAGAGTTAATGTTATGTCATAGATTGCATGTATGTTTGGTGCATGTCATATCGATGCTAGTTGTTATTTGGCCATATAGTTTAATCACCATTTGCATTATTAATGATTGTTATTAGATTGTGATTGCACGATTATATATTTTGTGCTATGCTATGCCTTGCCTAATTTCTATTTCATGCCTAGTCTATCTGGTTTGTTACATGATGTCTAATTACATGTTGCAAGGTAGTTCATATAGATTGTCATGTCGTCTATTATCATTTCTAACCGACTAGCATGCTAGGACCTTGCTTGTGTACTAGTACGATAGGTTATGCTTATTTTACTTGTATGTCGAGTTTCCATGTTTAATCATATGGTTGTGCTATTGTTGTCATCGACCATATCCTATTCCCAGTTGCAAATTCTATCCTCCATAAATCTATCCTTTTTCCAGAATGATCTGATCCGGAAGACCATCTTTCGAGTACATGTACTCTATCTGGTTGAGATATATAATCTCACACCTTCCTAGTTGTCTTTCCACAATCCTATCCCTTCAACTTTGTCCTTTGACACCTATCCAACCTTGCTAGCCCTATTCTTCTGGTATTTCTATTTGATATTTAATTTGGATTTATATTTATTTGCCTTGCACTTTATTGCTGTTGCGATGAATAGGAAGTAGCGAAGTTGGGTAAGGTCAAGTTCCTACAAAAGAAGATCAACACGTCAACGAAGGCATGCCCCCTCTTCTTGATCATGTTGATCCTATATTTTTAAAGTCATTATATTTTATTGTTTATAAACATGCATGCTGTTTTATTCCAGTAGCTAGCGTGTCGATTGACACACCATTTCCTGTCCGCTTGTCGCCATTTACCTGATACCCTGAGTAGATTAATAGGCTTTATTCTAAATAGAGTAGAGAGATGCTTAGCCATGCTTAAATTCATCTTTAGGTTGTTTTGTTCTGCCTCTACGGAGGAATGATCTACGGATGGATGATCCTCGAATTGAAACTTGATGTTGAGCTCACTGAGCTAGGGCACCTTTCCTATGATCCTCTGCATATTTCGCCTTTGGCACCTTTCCTATGCAGTCATACTAAAACCCTAGCGTAATGTTTTTTTTAAAAAAAATCTTTTGGTGTTCTTATGTTTAGAGTCTGTCCGGCTATACCTCCTTGTTTTAGTGTTCTTCTGGGGCCAGCTTTTTGTCCTAGGCTAGATTCTTTCTCTCTCCTTGTGCTTCTCTCCTCTTATCTACTAAACCTAATCAGCAGAGGTGAAGAAGTAATCAACAGATTGTTGGTCGAGAATCAACTGGTTGTTCTTGAAGGAAGTGGAATTCAACCACATGCCTTGTTAAGTGTACCATATGGAGGATGATTTGACAATAGTATACCCTAAAAATGGAATAAAGAGTTTAAAGTGATGCAATAGGAGGTATGAATAAGGATTTGAGATTTCTAGTGTAATGATGAACATTTGGTGGATATTTATATTTGATCAAGAAGTGTGCATCTTAGTAAGGATTTGAATGATGAAGTGTTGATTTGGAGAATTGGTTGAATTTTGGGGTTTGATATTTTGAATCACCTGAGTTTGGTGAAATCAAATTGTGTAGAATGATTTGAATGATTTGGTGGAATATGAATGATCTTTAGAGGTTTTGAAGGTTGTTGGATTCACATGAGATGTGGAGATCTTTCAACGAAGGTTGTGAATTGATTTTATTAGGATGGTTGATGGAACTGCAAACTCAAGAAGCTTGTGCGACTCCGCTGCCAAATCGTGCTCGCGCCGGAGCACCAGGGATGGTCATCGCCGTCCTCGAGCCCAAGCCAGTCTCGACGGCGTTGTCACGGGGGATCATAGTGGTGCACATGGTAGATCTGGAGAAAGGCAGCATGTGGCAGATCTGGAGAAAGTGATGAGGGTACGGGGAGGGGTGGTGGTGTGGTGGAGCAGCAATAGCAACAGTCGGCTGAGGCGGTAATGGAGAGGGGAGGGAGAGGGAGAGGAGCAGGCAGAGGGAAGGGAGAAGGGTGGTATGCAGCAGATCTGGAGAAGTGGATGAGGGGCACGGGTGGATTGGGGATGGAGAAGGGTGACGGTAGGATTGGAGAAGGAGATGAGGGGCACGGACGATAGCTAGCTAGGGATCGGTTTGGGCCTGGGCCAAATTATCTCAGTAGGTTTTTAGGCAAAACCAACTGAAATATTTACAATATCTTAGTTGGTTTGTTGGGATACATTTTCAGTTTGTTTTTCTTCAAAGTTGACAAAGATAGGTACTTATTCTAGCTGGTTTATTTTTGAACCAACTAATTTACAACCGGCTGGAACTTCTCTAACACAGTCGGTTTTATTAGGTTTTACCAAAACCGTCAAAGATAAGGGGTCCAGAAAAGCCTTTTCTGTAGTAGTGTGATGAGGACATGACCCCATGGATACACCCGCTGCCACCTCTACTTCTACTACTTCAACTACATCCCTAGCTCAAGTCATAAAGAACGAAAAGAGATCCGTCAAGATCTTCAAGAACATGCGAGGATTCAAGTTCAAGCTCTCAAGAGGAGGGAATGAAGTTCATGTGGCTATGACCATGTCCCACATGAATTGGTGCTTTATAAGAAGTCTTCTCATGTCAGTTTTGGTCCAAGAAAAGCTAGAGATCAAGTCCCACAAGATCTGGACTCTGATTCAGATTGCTGAGACAGTCTTGACTTCAAACGTCTATATCTCGAGCATACGTACTCCGATTTGGGTGATCATGGCCTCTTTGGAAAGCTTATCTCATGGCCTTTCCAACCTGTCCAGACTCACCTCCAAATTCATAACGAGCACACCATAATCATCAAATTATTCCATGACTATTTCTGAAACAGATCATCTCTTCTCTTTATATACCCCCTAGGATTCTTTCTTTAGTTTTTGGGTTTCTTTGAGTTGTTTAGCTGCTGCTACAATATTACATCTACAAGTCGTGTAGGACTATGCCTTGTTTAGATCTCCAATGGAATACTAAACTCTATTCTTCTAGCTCTTGTGCGAATTTATTACTCGCAATTTCAGATTGCAATTTATCATAGTTCTTGTTGGTTCTTCGTTTGCTTACAAGAACTCAAACTTCATTGTTCAGGTTGATCGTGTCTATGGCAAGGCCAATAACCATCAGAGATTGGTTTAGTGATTGCTAAGGTGTATCGTCGCGTGCAGTAAACTCCACCAAACCGTTAGTGTCGACGATTGGTAAACCGCTGATCTTATGGTAATTGTGATACAGAGAATTTGATGAAGGGCAAGGACCCCTAGGGGCCATCATCTAGCACTACCAAGACACACGGACAAGGATTTTTATATAGGTTTGGGCCTCCCTCAGGATAATAACCCTACATCCTGCTTGTATATATTGAATCACAAGTATCTTTACAAAGGGTATTAGTGGCTAGCCTAGATGGGATCTAAACTAGTTGGGGGCTCCTCCGAGCAGATCTAAACGGCTGGAGGCTTCTGTAGTTACTGGTGGCATCAAGTAGAGCTCCTCAGACCTATTCTCTTGAGACTTATCTGATCCTCCCAAAAAACTCTCTTTTCTTTCCTCCCCCCTTGAGGGTTCCTTGGGTCCTTATATAGAGGGTCCTCCGAGTCGTAGGAGATAGGGACTTATCTTCGAGCTGGACTTTGGCTTCCTTAAACATAGGGATAGACTTCCTAGTTTAAAGGTTTCTCGGGATCCTTAAGACAGATCCTCCTTATCTCCTAGATTCCTTGGCAGATACGTTACCTACCTTGGGAATCCAGGGAATACGTATACAGGTACTACTTTACATACGGTATAGTGTATTACTCATCATCAAGCCCCCCATCAGTACATGAAATGCGGCCAGGAAGGATTAACCAAGAACAGACCTAGTTGAGATGCACATCCCACCAGAAGTACTCCGGGGTTGTCGGTGTTATCTTCCGAGTAAGCTGGGTTATCTACGCAGAGTAGCTTATTCCTCTATTCGGGAAACGGACATTCCCGAGTGGTTTTTTGATAAGCCACCAAATTACCCTTCTTCTGAGTAGACCATATGAGCGCCCTACCGAGTGGTTAGGGCAGGCCCGTGATTTCTATAGTCAAGCTTACCTGGATCCGACGGGTGTTCAAGGATTTGAACCGTCACGAGGAAATTTCGCGTAATGATGAACATCTTTTCCCTCTTTTTTTTGCAACTGTTGTGCTGACATGAGAGACTTGAGGTGCGCTTGACAGGGATATGCGTAGATTGGTCAACTCCCCGCCTATGTGGCCTGGCCTTCGGTCAGAGAAGAAGGGGCTTTCTTTGTCATTATTGTTGTTAGAGCTAGTGACCCTTGTTGATGGGGGTCTTCGATTTGGTGAAATATGTTGGTTCCTGCCTGAGGTAACAAATGCAAAGAGATATTAGTTTGTTAGTCTGCTCTTATTGAGACTAACCTGGCCATTGCGACTCGCTCTGTCCGAAGTGACTCTCCTCCGGTCGGAAGTCCAGGAGTTGAAGAAGCGATTGGTCGAATCTGACACGGTGTTGGAGGCGAAAAAACTCAAGGCGGCACAGTTGGAGCGTGAGAGGCTGGTCGTGGCCATGTAGGAGGCCACGGATGCTCTCATGAAAGGCTTCAAATGTAAACCTCCTACATAAATAAATAAAGACTCGAGTGCCTTTGGTCAATATCTATATTATGTGAATGAGTATTGTGTTTTTCCATTAACTTATCAGGAACCTAGTACTAAGTACTTGTCGAGAGCTTGAGACACTTAGTGTTTTCTAGCCTTTTTCCTTTGGTCCAAGTCAGAAGACTTCACCACTAGTCGAGGAGTTTGGTTAGTCAGGCCTTAGGTCTAGGTCAAGTGGAGGGTGCTAGGACCCCCAGTCACTCGTAGACACGATAAGGGACCTCCCTTTGTCCTGTTCGAGACCGTAGTTCAGACTTCTTCCTCTTTGCAAGGAGAAGCATAGGCACGCCTGTCCCTCGTGGTTGAGAAGCTGTGTTAGTATCATGTTAACTCGGTTAGTCCTTACGATAGCTAGTTGGAAGGCCTTATTGGTTTACTGAGTGTTGAACGGTTTCATTGAATGTGTTGTACTTTGCACCTTCAGACTCTTCCTCGGCCTGAGTGGGAAAAACTTCACCGCTAGTCGAGGAGTTCGGTCCATTAGGCCTTAGGTCGAGGTCGAGTGGAGGGTTCTGGGACCCTCTGTCACTCGTTGACACGGTAAGGGACTTTCCTTCGTCCAGTGAGGCTAGAGCTCAGAATTCCTTCCCTTTGCGAGTACTAAGTCCTCGAGTGTTCCATATAACACGTTGTTGTGAAACTTTTCAATCCCGTTGTACCTGTCAGCCCCCAACTTTCTATTGGGTAAGGAATGCTTCTGATGGACAGGTAAGAATAAAAATCTGAGTGCGTGTGTATAATTTGAAAGAAAACTTAAGCTATCATCCGTGTCTTCCCTTGGCTGCAGGCTCTCCGTAGTACCTTGTCACCTTACTGG
Organism: Stipa capillata; assembly: GCA_019208055.1. Lineage (NCBI taxonomy): Eukaryota > Viridiplantae > Streptophyta > Magnoliopsida > Poales > Poaceae > Stipa > Stipa capillata. The sequence continues at coordinate 274,573 of JAGXJF010003060.1, forward strand.
CTCCACATCAGCTTGTCTGGGTGCACGTGTGAGGTAGAGATACCCGGTGTGGCTCATCGCTGGTGTCTCATCGTATGATTGCTGGTCTTTTGGAGGAAGGGAGGTATCGTAATGGAGAGGCACTGACAGTTCTTGGGAGCGACTCGAATGTCATATATTTGTACGTTACCTCGGGTACTTATGCAAAGAACTTCTGGAGCTGGTCCATGTTCCAGGAATTGGGGAGGGCTTGATCATCCTCCATGGCTAACCAGACGAGCCAGGGCAAGTAGCCTCGGTAATTATGTTAGGACCTTCCCACTTGGGGGGAAGCTTGTGGCTGTTGCCCTGGCTCTGTACGAGTCATAGAACTAGGTCTCTGACTTGGAAAGAGCGTTCGCTGACATACTGGTCGTGGTAGCACCGGAGGGACTGCTGGTACTTGGCTGCCTATAGCAGTGCTTGAGTTCTCTTTTCCTTGATGGAGTTGAGGTGTCTTTTCATCGTTGAGGTTCATTTTCAATTACAAGTACTTCTCGCGGTCATCGTCCGTTGGAAGTAGAGCTCAGATCCATCGTAGATCTGTCTTCGGAGGTGGCCTCCGGTAAGCTTCATCAGTCATCTAGGTCATCGGAAACTACAGGGGATAGTCCGGACATGGGACTTGTGCAATTTGGACAGTCACTCAGGTAGTCCTGGCATCAAAGATCGATCCCGTAAGCCCTGGCGTACTCGTCCATGGAACGATCAACATTGTTGTTGGACTCGTCGTCAGGTGAGGGATTGCCAAGATCGACTTGATCTTGTCTTGGCACCTGCTTAGTCGGAGGGGTGAAGTTGTTGTGGAACACCTCGTTCGAGAAGCTGGTTCTTTGCATGGACCTCATCGGATTTTGCGTTGACTCCAGTGTTGTTTCGACGGAATCAACCGAAGAGGTCCCCACGGTTGGTGCCATCTGTCGATGATTGATAAACCGCCGATCTTACTGTAGTTGTGCGACAGAGAATTTGTTGAAGGGTAGGGACCGCTAGGGCCATCGTCTAGTAGCACCAGGACACATGGATAAGAATTTTTATACAGGTTCGGGCCTCCCTCAGGACAATAACCCTACTTCCTGTTTGTATATATTGAATCACGAGTATCTTCACAAAGGGTATTAGTGTCTAGCCTAGATGGGATCTAAACTACTCGGGGGCTCCTCCGAGCAGATCTAAATATCTAGAGGCTTCTATAGTTGCTGGTGGCTTCGGGTAGAGCTCCTCAGACCTTTTCTCTTGAGACCTGTCTGATCCTCCCAAAAAAATCTCTTTTCTTTCCTTCCCCCCTTGAGGGGTCCTTGGGTCCTTATATAGAGGGACCTCCGAGTCATAGGAGATAGAGACTTATCTCCGAGCTGCACTCTGGCTTCCTTAAACATAGGGATAGACTTCCTAGTTTAAAGGGTTCCTAGGATCCTTAAGACAGATCCTCCTTATCTCCCAGATTCCTTGACAGATACGTTACCTACCCCGAGTATCTAGGGAATACGTATACGGGTACCACTTCGTATACGGTATAGTGCATTACTCATCATTAGTTAGTTATCTCCGTCTCACCGAAAGATCGGGCCACCGTCTCATCATAGTGTCTATAGATTATCATTACTAAAATATGTAGAGCATTTGAGATAATATTTTCTAGAAGATAGTTTATCCTAATTTTGGTAAATGATATACTTTTACATAAATTTTAAAAACATAATGATCCATTAAATTAGGATTAATCAGTCGTATCGTGATTAACCATTTAGTGGTACCTTATCCTTCTGATAAGACTAAATGGTCTTTTACAACATTGATATGCATACACGTTGCCAATGGCACATCTGTTATTTATGTAAACTCCTTAAATGTTAATCAACATCTTCTATGTTCGACACTACTACAAAAACAACCATTCTAGACCCTTCATCTCAGACGGTTTTGGTAAAACCGACTATACTAGAGACATCTCAGCCGGTTCTAAATATCTTAGTCGGTTTAAAAAATAAACGGATTGAAATAATTACCTATCTCAGTTGGTTCTAAAAACAAACAGACTGAAAAAGTATTCCAGATGGTTCAAAAAAAGGAACCGACTAAGATGTTGCAATTCATTACAAGCGGTTTTGAATAAAACCCGACTAGGTAATTTATTTTAGTCGGGTCTAAAAAAATGAAACGACTGAGGCCTCACACCACTCCTTTCTATCTCTCCCGAATATTACTCTACCAGTCACTGCTTCACCCCCTATCTCCTCAAATCCCCCAAATCTGGATCTCGATTGCTCTCTCGCGATCTCCCCAAATCCCCCAAATCCTTTGGCAATTTAGCTCATGGCTGGGCCGACGGAGCAACGGCCGTGCGTGTTCTCCTAACTCGCTCACCCCCTTGCTCAGATTGGCCGAGTAGCCTGCACGTCTCCCTCGCTCCTGGCCCCTTCTCGCCACCCCAAATCTCCACCTCCTCAGCTCCGCTTCTCTCTGTTGATTGGAGCCATGGCCGGCCACATCCTCGGCGGCAAGGGCGACAATTCTGCCACTGCCCACAGCCTTGTCCGCTTTGCCGTCAACGAGCACAAGAAGCGTGAGGTAATGCGATTTATTTTATCCTCTTTGCCGCGGTGTGCCTCTCATTTTCTCCCTTCCCCATCCCCTTTCTGATCTAGATCCAACTCGCGGCAGTGCCGGACATGTCGTCTTCGGCCTACCCACCTCTGTGTATAGATCCGGCGGTGAGGAACGGGCTATGGTGACGCTGTCCGGGCTAGGATTAGATGGCGGCTGGGAGTTCCTGCCGCAAGAGCACTCGGCAACCCACCTTCGGATCTGGGTAGCCCACCATCAGATCTGGGCAGCCTGCCACCGGCAACCCACCACTGGATTTGGGCAGCCCGCCATTAGCAACCGGCGAGGGCAGCTGCCGCCTCCACCGCAAGGTCCAAGTACTTATCCTTGTAGCCTTCAATTCATGCTCGTACATGGTTTGGGCTGTGTTTGTTTCATGGAATCCATGCTCTACAACTAGTTATGCCTATAGTTTGTTTGATGAATTGCCTATAGTCTTTCGTTCCTTTCGGTTGGCTTTGATGCTCTGCAACTGGTGTGATTGTTTGATGAATCCATGCTCTGCAACTGGTGTGATTGTTTGTCGTTGTTTACTTTGATTGGCTTTCTTTGCAGGGATATATCCTCCTCGGCTAGCTGATGGTGAAGATCCTCCAATGACAAGTATGCACCGAGGAGACTAGTGTTGAGGCAGCGGAGCAGCGGCCGAGGAGAGCAGTGGAGCAGCGGAATGACCAGCGCCGAGGCAGCGGAACTACAGGACGCCGCGCCGTCGAGGATGGCCTGCTAGCTGCGTCGTTGACGGGGCTAGCTAGGGGGCCAGCTAGCTTTTTTTTATTTTTTTTAGTATCGTAGTCAGTTCAATGTACTTGACCAGCTGAGATTGTGAACTTTTGGAGTCGATTTAATATAGATAACCGGCTGAGATCGTGAACTTTCAGAGTTGGTTCAAAAAATATTATTAGTTCCCTTTGCTTACAGTCGGATCCAAAACCGGCTGAGAAGGCTATTTTTAACCGACCGAGAAGGTTGTTTTTGTGGTAGTGCTACTAGCTAGTACGCTTAAATCTCAACAATAAAAAAGAAAAAACTCCATGGCCATGCCATCAACTCGTAGTGAAGCCAAACTTAGAAATAGAAAAGCACTAAATAGCACTATTACATTTTTCAACGTTTTGCTTTAATGGTATTATTATTAATTCCTCATTTGTACTAAGTGCAAAGTCCATATTACCTACGAAGAGGTAATACTACTATGGCGACCGCTACAAATCGGCATACCTATATTAGCCATTTGTAGGCATAGGAGGTAGCCGTTGGATGGAATTTTGATAAACGGCATGATTCGAAACAAGGGGACGAACCCTATGCATGCAAAAAATCACTAATTTGCGGGAATTTTTTTTGGAGACAATAGGAAACATGGGAAATAGACCGGCAAATTATTTCCTTAAACAAAACGCTAAATTTTCAGAAACAAATCAGCATGCCTATATTAAGATTAGCAATAAACAGGATTAGCTAAGTTTAGGGGAAACAATGTTAGTGACCATAGGAAACAACTGCAGTGGCCATATGAAACATGGACAACTGACTGTATGCAATACGTAGCGTGGGCTCCTTCTGTTATGACAACACAGAAACATTTGCATAATGAGAGGGAAACACTTTACTAAACTTGTGCAACAAAATTTTCGAACCAATACAACAATGGAATGTACACAACACAATCCCGGATTTTTGGAAAACTTATGATTTAAATCACTTGATTTTCAGCATCGTGGGCTCCTCCTATTATGGCAACGTGGAGACATTTGCATAGCGAGAGGGAAACATTTTACTCAAACTTGCACAACAAATTTGTCAAACCAATACAATAAATAATGTTTATTCATCCGAGCTAATTGGTTTATGTTTCATTCATCCGGATATTTTGTTTCCCATACAACAATAATTTGTTTCATATACAACAATAATTTGTTTTCATCTGCCCCACGAGGACCCAGCGCACTCGTTGTCCGCCGCGTGCGCAAGGCTGGACGCCAGGGCGTCCCTGGGCTCCCGGTACGCCTGCAGCCGTGCTAGCCGAGGTGGGACGGCGCCGGGGATGACTCGTTGAGGAAGGCGGCAGCGACAGTGGCCATGGCATGCAGCGGGAATGGCATATGTAGGGCAGTGTTGGGGATGACTAGTCGAGGAAGGCGGCGGTGCAGCGCTTCCGGGCCGTGCTTGGCGAGGTGGGGCGGCGTTGGGGACGACTCCTTGAGAAAGGTGGCGGCGCAACGCCTCTGAGTCTCCACAGCGATAGCGGCCATGGTGTGTAGCAAGAATGGGATATGTAAGGCAGTGCTGAGGATGACTCGTCGAGGAAGGTGGTGGCGCAGTACTTCCGGGTCTCCACAGTGACGGCAGCCATGGTGTGCTGCGAGAATAGGATGTGGGGAGAGGTGAAACCCTAATTGGGGTTGCGGGATTTTATAGGAGTAGATAAATGGTTGGATGGATGGTGGGAGAATGAATGGTTAGATGCTAGGAGGATAAATTGCTCAAATCAACATGCCGTTTTGTAGTGTTTCCCTACTACTATTAGGCATAAGATCACACAAATTGATGGCTCATATTAGGAGCACCTTAAAATTTCTCTTCCGATTATACGTACCCAATTAAGATTGACCTCTCAAACTCAATAAAATCCTCCGAATATGTAATAACTCAAACATCTACAGGCATACATATGTAC
>JAGXJF010003062.1:0-15611 GCA_019208055.1 Stipa capillata
CAGTAGGCTCAGAGTCTTGTGCTGATAACATGTTGTAAAACGAACGTCACAAGGTGTGATATGAATTGCCGTACAACTAGTAGATCAAACACTTATAGAAAAGTAAATAGACAGGAGGATGCATGATGGTGTTCTTCTTATTATTACATTGGATCTCATCCATACAAGCTCTCAATAATGTGTAAATAACTAGAGTCCACATATCTATTTATAGGTTTACTGCAGAGGTTATGATTTAGTAATCGACCAATATGAGCCTTAAGGAGGGGCATGACCACCTGGATAGTCCACTCCTAAAAAGTCTGGTTTCATAATAAAAATCATTTAACCAACTAACATAGGATTAAACTAATCTATTAAAAAGGAGGAATAACTTAACTTAATATAATAATAAAAATTAAATTCATTTTTTCTATAGATAATTTTTAATCTAGCCTAATAGTAATTTGAGTTAATAGAATTATTATTATGTGTCAAATATAAAATTAAGGTTTAACCTATTCAGCTTAGAGTTAGCTGATATAGTTAACTTAGCATCGACCCAAAGGCAACCTTAGGCCCCATTCGGGACTCCTCCAGCTCCCAGATCCGCACGCGGAGCTGGCGGAGCGACCCCGAACGCATTTTTGCCGCGGAGCCGGAGCGACGGAGCGGAGCGGCCTGCAGGCAAAAATCACGGAGCTGGTCGTCGGGCGTTCCGCGGATCGGCGTTTCGCGGAGTTCCTCGGAATTACCCGCGTCTGCCACCGCCGAGTGAGAAAAAACGCTTCGCCCCCCTCTCTCGCTCTCTCTCCTTACCTCGCCGAGCCCGCCCCGAGCTCCTCCAGCGCCGCCTCGAGCTCCTCCCGCGCCGCCCCGACCCGAGCTCCTCCAGCGCCGGCCCGCCTCGAGGTCCTCCCGCGCCGGCCCGCCCCGAGCTCCTCCAGCGCCGCCTCGAGCTCCTCCAGCGCCGGCCCGCCTCGAGCTCCTCCCGCGCCGGCCCGCCCCGAGCTCCTCTAGCGCCGCCTCGAGCTCCTCCCGCGCCGCCCCGACCCGAGCTCCTCCAGCGCCGGCCCGCCTCGAGGTCCTCCCGCGCCGGCCCGCCCCGAGCTCCTCCCGTGCCGGCCCGCCCCGAGCTCCTCCAGCGCCGCCTCGAGCTCCTCCCGCGCCGCCCCCGACCCGAGCTCCTCCCGCGCCGCCCCGAGCTCCTCAGCGCCGCCTCGAGCTCCTCCCGCGCCGCCCTGACCAGAGCTCCTCCCGCGCCGCCTGCCGGCCCGAGCTCCTCCTCGCCGGCTTGCCGCCTCGAGTTCCGAGGCTGCCGCTCGGCCTGGACCTGAGCGCGACGGCGACGACGCGGAGGCGGGAAGATGCCGGAAGGAGGGGAGGAGGGCTGCGCCGGAAGGAGGGGAGGAGGGCCGCCGGCCTGCTCGTGCGATAGGGAAGCGGGAGCCGGGTTGCCGAACGCGTCGACCGATCCTGGTTTTTTCGAGCGGAGCGGGGAGCGCGGCGCACGGAGCCGGATTTGCGGAGCCAGGCGGCGCGGGCGACTACCGAACGGGCCCTTAGTACTTAATGCCGTGATATCTCCGCTGAAACGCCCGCAATAACAACTCATACGAAAGGGAGAACTCTCACAGTATCCCAGCCACAAATTTGTACGGTCTCAGCCGGGTACACACAGACATGTGCACCCAGGTGGTGGAGCCGTGGCGGTGGTGCAAATTATTCGCCCGTCAGCACGGCCGCGGAGGAAGACAGCAGGGCACATCCGCTCCCCAACTTTCCAGTGCGTCACCGGCCTCTTTACATCTCATTCCCACCGTCACCGGCCACCATCTCCAGTTTGCCGCTCCCACACGCTCGCAGCGAGCACACCTATATCTCGCCCCCCTCCTCGCCACTCCCACCCACCCACCGCTCGCCTCCCTCCTACGCTTCTCGCTCTACCTTCCTGCCGCCGTCACCTTCCCCAGGTCTCCTCTCTTCAGGTGAACGTCTGTCGTCTACTCTTCCAGTGCTGCCGTTTCTTGCTTTCGTAGCTGGTTAGAGATCGGGATGTTGCTACGCGCGGCAGTAACTAGCCGTGTTGCGGCCGCGGGCGTAGCTTTCGCCGGTTGTTTCGGCTTATGTTTTTCTTTTTTGTGTGTGTCAAATGTTGGATCCGATCCGTAGGAGCAAGGGTTGTACGGATGGGTACTGGTGCTTTCATGTTCTTGGGGATCCGTTGCCTTGGTTGATGGATATGTTCGATCTTGCGTGTTCAGGGGAGGAGGGAGTAGTATTACAGTAGATCTGTTGATTGCTGTGTGGTGCGAGTGCGATACTAGGGTGTGAAGTTGGGCGTCTAGTTTTTTGCCCTGAATTGCAGATCTCTCTCTGAGAATTTCGTACGTTCAGAGTTGGTTTGCTCTGCAGCGTCTATAAAGCTAGTGGAAAATCTGAATAGTTGTTTTGTTTCCGTGATTTGTTTGGTTAGAGTGAAGAATGAACTAATCCATGTGTAGCAAGTTTCTATGTGCATTGGTGAGGGGGTTGTGTGATTTTGTTCCCCTGTGCGGAAAACACCTTGTTCATGATAGAAAGCTCATAACCATAATTCCTGGTGTCAATGTGTGACATGGCATCCTAAAATTGTCAGAAATAGCATGTTCTGAAATTCAAAATTTTCTAGTCAGAGGAGTTCTTTCCTTTTCCAAAAGAAAAGGGGGAATGTAAATGGATGCACATGGACCACATCTCTTAAGCTGCTCCTGTGCTTCACTCCTTGAGGCTGTCTAATCAGAAAGATTAATGCTTCAAATCAACCAATCAGATAACCCATGAGACGTGAAGTCCCTGTTGCATTCATTTCAGCCACTGAGGCAAATCAAAATTTATTGAAAGTACACATTAACTAGCGATGTGTCTTAAACTACTACACAAGAGATGGAATGCTTGCAGGCCATCCAATTGGACCGTGGGTGCTTCAGACCAGCCTTGGGTGATGAATTTGAATTTGTTTGCATTAGGTCTATATGGTTACTCGTAGAGTCGATATGTAAATTTTAACTGCACGTCACTTAATCTCATTCTAAATCGAAGCGTTCCATTCTTTTAGGCCTAGCGCTTCTCTATGGAAAGCTAATCATTCTTATTTGAATAATCCCCTCTCACAATGTCCAATAGTTGAGTGAGTAATTGCTGTAAATTTAACATCTCAATAAAATGTACTCTAAGGGAAAATATATTATTGGCCTTGTAACTCATGTTTGTGTAGGAAGAACAACTATTATTTCTTGCTCAAGTCACTTTAATCTTTGTTAGTTTACAGCTTTGCCACTTTGCTGAGCCTGTTTCAATAGTTGTTTGTTCCTTGCAGATCAATTTACGTAAATGGCTGACGCAGAGGACATTCAGCCCCTTGTCTGTGACAATGGAACTGGAATGGTCAAGGTAACTGTGATCACTTGGCATAGCATTTAAACATAATTTCTACTTGGATGCTATTATAGTCTGATCTTCAAAGTTCAGTAAGTGGTAACTGTTTTCATCTTTCATAGGCTGGCTTTGCCGGAGATGATGCTCCACGTGCTGTTTTCCCCAGTATTGTTGGCCGTCCACGCCACACTGGTGTTATGGTAGGGATGGGACAGAAGGATGCTTACGTGGGAGATGAGGCCCAATCCAAGAGGGGTATCCTGACTTTGAAATACCCCATTGAGCATGGAATTGTGAGCAACTGGGATGATATGGAGAAGATTTGGCACCACACCTTCTACAATGAGCTCCGTGTAGCACCTGAAGAGCATCCTGTTCTTCTTACAGAGGCTCCTCTTAACCCTAAGGCCAACAGGGAGAAGATGACGCAGATCATGTTTGAGACATTCAGTGTTCCTGCTATGTATGTCGCTATTCAAGCCGTCCTTTCCCTATATGCTAGTGGGCGTACCACTGGTAAGTGAACAAAGAATCAGCTTTATTATGTGCACATTCTCTTTTGCTGCTCTGGAATCTTAATGGAGTAGGAACAAACCGGATTATGGTGAAACCCAACGCATACAGAACAAATTTGGCAATGCATTGTCAATAGTGAAACTAAACCAAATCATTCAAACCTTATGCAAACAAATATGTGGATATATTTATTATATTACATTGCTGCATAAAAGATGAGGACAAAAAAATTCCGTGATCGTTGCTCATTGTGATTTTATTTTGATCAATAGGTATTGTCTTGGATTCTGGAGATGGTGTCAGTCACACAGTCCCAATCTATGAAGGTTATGCCCTTCCACACGCCATTCTCCGTCTTGATCTTGCTGGTAGGGATCTCACTGATTCCCTCATGAAGATTCTGACTGAGAGGGGGTACTCGTTCACAACCACTGCGGAGCGGGAAATTGTCCGTGACATCAAGGAGAAGCTTGCATATGTTGCACTCGACTACGAGCAGGAGCTTGAGACTGCGAAGAGCAGCTCATCTGTCGAGAAGAGCTATGAGTTGCCTGATGGGCAAGTGATCACCATAGGCGCAGAGCGCTTCAGATGCCCGGAGGTCCTCTTCCAGCCTTCCATCATCGGTATGGAAGCTCCGGGCATCCATGAGACCACCTACAATTCCATCATGAAATGTGACGTCGATATCAGAAAGGACCTGTACGGCAACATTGTTCTCAGTGGTGGATCTACCATGTTCCCTGGTATCGCCGACCGCATGAGCAAGGAGATCACAGCGCTCGCTCCAAGCAGCATGAAGATCAAGGTTGTTGCTCCACCAGAGAGGAAGTACAGTGTCTGGATTGGAGGATCTATCCTTGCATCTCTGAGCACATTCCAGCAGGTAATGCAAATCTCTCTGATGGTCATTCTGGATCCATTACACTAGCATGCTTAATAATTTCTGACATATGTTTATATTTTATGCAGATGTGGATCTCAAGGGCAGAATACGAAGAGTCTGGTCCAGCTATTGTCCACAGGAAGTGCTTCTAGACAGTTGCTGCACACCTAGCGTTATCTTCCATGCATACTCTTGTCTAGTAGCATTATTAGCTGGTTATTTCTTGGACAAATGTTGGTCTGATGGCTTGTCTATGGGTGTATCTACTCTATTATGTGTGTAGTTTGATTTGATGAATTTATTGGATTCTTGGATTTTTTTGCTGATTCAGCTCGATGATTTCGCGGTGGCGGCCTTCGCTTCTGCCTGAGCAATTCTGCTGTTTATGTTTGTCTCACTGGCTTGGCGCTGGCTTTGCGTTCTACTTCCGCTTGTGTGATTTTCTCTGCGTTCGACCTTCTCTGGATTGTCGAGCAGCGCGTTGGCGTGATTTTCACTGCGTTTAACGTGGCTGACCACGAGCCCCATGCGGTGCCAATCGGGCGACGTGCAACGTGGCGCAGTGGAAACAGGGCAGTGTGTGCTGGTGATTTCGCCTGCCAGATGTGGCCGGCGGGCGCCAGAAAACTGTTGAGAAATGTAATCACAAAGTAGAGATAATGAATAAATGATTCACTTCTTATTGATCTCAGATGTTTATACTTGTATATATACAATTTCAAACGATGACAGTTATTGCTTTGAAGAGTCATTAGCAACTACTAATGATGGTTCTGAGAATGTTGATCAACCGACGCGTCCCTAGCGGAGACGCCTGTTCACAACACTCCCCTTGATCAATTTCACCTTTGTATATAAAGAACATATGGAAAAATTCCTCTAAAAACCCTGTGGGAAAAATATGGGGAGTGATATTTGATATGCTGTGAAAAACTCCTTTAAACCCAGTGGAAAAATAAGGAGAAAATAATACAGCATATTTTGGTCATTGTCTCTTTGTTAACTCACATGAGAAAAACCTGTTAAGGGAAAAAACCCATAAGTGAGTTTAGAGAACAATATGTATGTCTTGTATATCTTCTTTAAAAACCCCGGTAGGGAAAATAGAAGAAACATTGAATTTGGTAAAGACTTAGTGAACAAATCAGCGAGGTTGTCACATGATTTGGTTTGCAAGATGTTTATTTTCCCACTTTGTTGTAATTCATGGGGATAAAACAACTTGGGGGCAATATGTTTAGTAATATTGCTCTTTATGTAACATGTTTGCATCTGTGCAACACAAGCAGCATTATCTTCATAGATAATGGTCGGTGATTCAATGGAACCAATACCACATGACTGTTGTATGTGATTTATCATTCTGCGAAGCCACACGCATTCACGTGATGCTTCATATAGGGCAATAATTTCAAAATGATTCGTGGACGTAGCCACTAAAGTTTGTTTAGAAGACTTCCATGGGATGGCTGTTCCACCGTGAAGGAACACAAAGCCGGTCTGAGATCTAGCATTATGGGGATCGGACAAGTATCCAGCATCGGTGTATCCGATTAGATTTGTATCTTGGTTTTTGTGAGATTGATAATATAAACCTAAATTTTTAGTACCTTGGAGATATCGTAAGACTTGCTTGACTCCCGTCCAATGACGTTTAGTTGGAGTAGCGTTGTATCTTGCTAACAAATTTACTGCAAATGCGATGTCAGGCCTGGTGCAGTTTGCAAGATACATAAGAGCCCCAACAGCACTAAGATATGGGAACTCAGATCCCAATAAATCTTCTCCATCTTCCCTTGGTCTAAAAGGATCTTTCTCTACGTCTAGAGATCGAACAACCATGAGAGTCTTTGATGGATGAGATTTGTTCATATTAAATTTCTCCAAGATCTTTTGGATATAAGCAGCTTGGTGTACCAAAATTCCAGAGTGAAGGTGCTCAAGTTGTAGCCCTAAGCAAAATTTAGTTTTGCCTAAATCCTTCATCTCAAATTCCGTCTTTAGATGATTACGTGCCTCATTAATATCTTGTGTGTTGCCAATGATGTTCAAATCATCTACATACACGGATATGATGCAAAACCCGTTTAAGGATTTCTTTATGAACATGCATGGGCAATCATCGTTATTCGTGTATCCCTTTTGAATAAGGAATTCGCTGAGTCGATTGTACCACATTCGACCTGATTGCTTCAAGCCGTATAATACTTGTTAAGTTTTACACAATACATGCTGCCTTTAGCGCTTTGATTCGGAAGTGGGATTCCATCGGGAACCTTCATGTATATATCCGAATCAAGTGACCCATAAAGATATGCAGTCACTACATCCATCAACTGCATAGATAGATGATTTTGCATTGCTAGTGATATTCGGTATCGGAAGGTTATTCCACTCATTACTGGAGAGTATGTTTCGTTGAAATCAACGCCGGGTCTCTGTGTGAACCCTTGTGCTACGAGCCTCGCTTTGTATCTCACCACTTCACTGTTTTCATTCCGTTTACGGACGAATACCCATTTGAATCCCACAGGGAAAACATTGGGAGGAGTAGGTATTACTTTTGTAAATACGTCTCTTTTATTGAGCGAAACTATCTCTGCTTGGATTGCTTCCTTCCATTGATTCCAGTCCGAGCGTTTTTGACACTCTGCCATGGTCTTGAGATCTGGATCAGATTGGAGGTTGTTTGCAATCTTTGTGGAGAAGTAATTATCGACAATCGTAGTCTTACGGTTATATGATTCTCCAGAATCAATGTAATTGGTGGAAATTTCATTATCCCTTGGTGACTGATTGTGATTTCCCAATATGATTAAGTCAAGATTTTCCGATGTCCTAGCTTCTAGATTTGAGTGTACTCTTGAGCTGGGTTGTAGAGTTTGAATTTCATTTACAGTTTCAGAAGGTTTCTTTTTCTGTTTCTTTTGTTGCTTGCGTGAAGCTGAATCCTGTTTTGTGGCCGTACTTCTCCCCCTCTTATTGTTGATGGGGAGTTGAGTGGTTTCTTTTGGTATTTCCACTCGTTCGGGCGCATTTATAGCAGGATTGTAGGATTTTGTAACTCCTTTGTGATTTGTAAATGAATCTGGCAAGTTTTTTACAAGATGTTACAAATTTATGATTTTCTGAACTTAGAGTTCAGTTTCTTGAGTACATGGATCAGAGTAGGAAATACCTTTGATATTCCAATCAATTTCCTGGCATTCTTTTTGGTACTTGAGATCTCCCCCTAATGCCAGGAAATGGTCCTCGTTGAAGATGCAATCAGCGTAACGGGCAATGAATAGATCCCCGGTGAGAGGTTCTAGGTACTTGATTATTGACGGTGATTTGTACCCCACATAGATCCCCAATTTTCTATGTGGTCCCATGGATGTACGCTGAGGTGGTGAGATGGGCACGTATGTGGCGCATCCGAATTTTCGGAGATGGAAAATACTTGGAGGATTTCCACGTACTAGTTGCAGAGGGAAAGTACTGTGATAAGCAATTGGGTGTAATTGTATCAAGTCAGCAGCGTGTAAGACTGCGTGACCCCAACAAGAAGTTGGTATATTGCAATTATGTAGTAATGGTCTTGCAATAAGCTTAATCCTCTTGATAAGTGATTCGGCGAAACCATTTTGTGTATGGACGTATGGTACTGAATGTTGGACTTCTATTCCCAGAGCCATGCAATAATCGTTGAAAGCTCTAAAGAAGAATTCCGCAGCATTATCCATACGAATTGATTGGATCCGGTGCTTGGGATAATGAGCCTTTAATTTAATAATTTGACTCATAATCTTTGCGAAAGCATGATTTCGTGTGGATAGAAGGCACACATGTGACCATCGAGTTGATGCGTCAATTCAAACTATGAAATACCGAAAAGGTCCAGATAATGGTTATATGGGACCACAGATGTCTCCTTGAATGAGTTCAAGGAAGTTAAGTGGTCCCATGTTAATTTTAAGGTACGAAGGCCTTAATATTAATTTTCTAGTTGCACATGCGGTGCAAATGAAATCCGACTGTTGAGGAAATTTAGCATTATTCAAGTTGTGACCAATGCAATTGCTGATAATTTTTCTCATCATCCCTATTCCGGGATGACCAAGGCGATCATGCCAAGTCTGAAATGCATCAACATTTTGAAAAATTGCCTTGTACGCAACATGTACTACGGGTTTGATGTATGTGTAGTACAATCCAGACGTTAAAGAGGGGATTTCTTCAAGTACTTGCTTGCCATATCCGTTGTTTTTGGTTAAGAGGAGATATTCCTCTTTGTTGTCGTCATGGGTTTCGAGATGAAAACCATTCTGACGGATATCTCTATAGCTGAGTAGGGTATGAGCTGAATCGGGGTACAGCAAAGCATCCTCGATTGTTACTTGAGTATCCATAGGGAGAGTAATTATGGCCCGACCTGAGCCAACAATTACAGCATCGCGTCCGACGATTGTTAAAATTTCTCCTTTTCTCTTAGTAAGACTCTGAAAATATTTTAGTTCCCTAAGAATAGAGTTTGTGGTACCACTGTCCACAAGGCACATTTTCTTCTCCATCGGATTGACTCCCGTAGAAATCTATATATAGAAATGAAGAATTTAGTATAAAATTCTTGATCAGATATATAGAATACATACAAATTTATTAATGTACAAGAGTACTTATACAATACTGTAATATACAATATATGACAACAACTTATAATTATTACAACAATATATGGACGTAGATACTATATATCTAAGGAGGTGGGAGACTAATCAAAGTCTCCAAACATGTCGTTCGAAGCAAATTCGATGATCATGTTCTTCGTGTTCAGCGGATCATTGGATTGTTGGAGATGCTGGTTGACCTGGGGTTCTGGGAGAACTGCAGTGGAGCAACCAATTTCCTTTGACTTGTCAGTTTGAAGGTTGAAGTGTGCTTCAAATTTTGATCATTGAGCTTGTTTCTTGCGTCCCACAGATTGCAGGTATAGATCAACAAGGTGTCGAGGGGTGCGACACTGTTTGGTGGAATGCTTGTAGCATCCACACTTTTGACATACTTGAGATTTGTCAAATTTTAACTTTTCAATGCCTTTCCCCTTGTCCATGGCACGTGGCTTTTTCTTCCAGTTTCTCTTGCGCTTTCCTTTGAAGTTCTGCTGTTGGCGCTTGGAAGAGCCAGCAAACTTATTGTTATTCTGAGCGTTATAATGTACCTCTGGGAGCGGGGCTGCGCCGACATTGCGCTGATGATGGTTCCTCAGAGTGAGTTCATCATGTTTTTCCGCTTGTAGGAGTACATGTATAAGTTCAGAGTAAAGTTAGAATTCTTTAGCGCGGTACTGGTGCTGCAAGATCCGGTCAGATGGAAGCATTGTTGATAAGATTTTTTCAATCTTATCTGCCTCAGAGGGTTCTTTCTCGCAGAAGCGTAACTTAGAACAGATCTTGTGAATAGCATGGTTATAGTCTCCAATGGACTTAAAGTCCTGAAGTCGAAGTTGTACCCAGTCATGAGTGGCTTCGGGAAGAATAACCGCTTTTTGCTGTTCGTATCTGGTTTTAAGTGCTTGCCATAATGTGCATGGATTTTCTTCCATCAAGTATTTGGATTTGAGGTCCGGATGGATATGGTGCCTTATAATGTATAAAGCAGAATATTGTTGATGTTCTGGTAGCGGTTGTATTCCCTCAACGGGAGGGTTGAGTGTCGCCACAATTCCTCGGGACACAAGGCTGACTTTAACATCCATTGCCCATGTAGGATAGTTGTGACCGTCGAGCGCAAGCTCTTCAAATTCTTTGGCCATCTTGATCTACATAGATTTAAACTAGAGATTTGATTAATTTACTTAGGAGTAAATCAAAGTATCGTCATGGTTATGTTGTAATAATTGTACAAAATTTTGAAAAATTCAAGTAAAGACTTGAAATATGAAGTGTAGATTTCAAGTTATATAGCATAACATTTTTAGAGATAATAACCAATTATGGTGTAGATCTCGTAGTAATGGGTAGCATAATCTGACGAGTGTCAGTAGATGCTCATGTTTCTATTACCTTGTGTTATGCTATAATTAGAATATTTGGAAGAGCACGTTGAAGGTCATCATTATGTCGATATGGACATAATGTAAACCTTACAGCAAATGGGGAATAATCCGCAATCATACAGTAGATTCTGTGTCCATTTACCTTGTGATTCACAAATATAAATTTGAGATAATCACTTCTTAATTTTGCGTATTAATTCTTCTTGAATTAAGCCAATTGGGCTAGAAAGCATTTTGGGCTTAATTAAGGTGAATTAACGTATAATTTTGTAAGAAAATTAATCTCAATTGTAAAAATTATCATAGTCATAGATAAAAGTACATGTTATAGGGATTGCGATGAAGCAAACACATTGAACATGAACATATTTACATTCACATGTTTTCTAAAAATTTAAAACTTAACAGAAAACAGTACTGAAAAGTAAATATATGTAAATACAGGGGCCTAAACATGATAAGTACTAATTAAATAGCACTGATAACTGGACTAGATTGCGAAAACCCAAAAACATAGGGGGTTTTCAGCTAAAAAGCCTGCGCGGCCTGTGGACCGAAACAACCTGGGCTGCAGCCCAGGCGGCCTTTCGGCCCATTCGGCGAGGCGGGGAGGCGCCGAGGGGGGGGGGAGGGCTGGCTGGCCGCCAACTTGGGCCTGGGCCGTGGCGGCCTTTCGACCGGCCTAGGCAGGGGCGCGCACCGGTGGGGAGGGGGGTATAAAGGGCGGCGACAGCGGCGGTTAGGGTTAGGGATAACCCTAACCGCCCCGATCCCCACATCCACACCGGTCCGGCGGCGCCGGCTCTCCTTCGTCCGTGACGCCGGCGATGCCCCCACGCCGCCGCGCCACCGATCTTCAAAGCGGGGTGTACTCCTCCTCGCCGACGGAGGAGGAGTAGCCGGTTGGCAGCCTGTTGGCGAGCCCGACGGAAGCCGGAGCCCATGCCCCCGGACGGAGGCCGGAGCAGGTGGTGGCGGTCGCCGAGGTGCGCATGAGGCGATGCCAGTCTTCGGTCCGAGGAGACAGAGTCGGCGACCGAAGCGACGGAGGCGCCGTGCGGTCGAAGCCGGACGGAGGCGGCGGTGCGGCGAGTTCGCTGGTCAGTTCGGTAGTCGGTGCGGGGAAGACGCCCACCGGCGTTGGTGTGCTAGGGCACGGACAAAAACCGTGCACCGAGCACCACGTCGGCACGACGGTCGGGCTTGGCCATGGTTGCCACGGCGACGAGACACGCGGAGGAGGGGCCGTGCCGATTGCAGAGGCCGCGGAGGGAGCATGCGCCATGGCCTGAAGGCGGGAGGGGGCTCCAATCCGCGCCGCCATTGATGGAGGGGCAAGGGCGCAGCGGGTTCGGCGTCTCCGGCGAGCACGCCGACGGCGCCGGCGTGGTGATGAACTCGGTGGGGGAAGAAGCGAGGTAATTGCAACTTCGACAGTTGCAATCATGGTAAGGATTTTTCGAACGATTGCTTCGGCCATTGGTTCCTCACCTTTTTCTGTTCTTGCTTCTTGGCTTTTTGCTCTTGTGGAAGATGCAGTGCGTGATAACGTGTTGAGAAATGTAATCACAGAGTAGAGATAATGAATAAATGATTCACTTCTTATTGATCTCAGATGTTTACACTTGTATATATACAATTCCAAACGATGATAGTTGTTGCTTTGAAGAGTCATTAGCAGTTGCTAATGATAGGTTTTGAGAATGTTGATCAATCGACGTGTCCCCAGCGGAGACGCCTGTTCGCAACAAAAACGATGTGAGCTACTACTTGCTCCATGACTGCCCAGCTTTGCATCGGATGGCCTAATGGTGCCGTGCCTTGGATGCCACTGTAAGATTAATAATCAAAGTGTGCACGTAATCAAGCGGAATGGTTCTAATACACCATGGTTGCTAGACTTAAAAATTAAAATCAAGGGGTTAAAAATCCCTCTATTCTCCCTTTAATATGCAACTAATTAAATGTGTGTATGCATGCTTATACTAAATACTGTATGGTACCTGATGGATTAAAGAGCATGCATTGGTGACTATTTGCACGAACCATTTACTAATTCCATGCATGCAAATTCATTCCTATGGTCACGTGGAAGAACGGAAAGGCTACGTGCTTCGGTTTGGCTAGTACTGCGTTGTGTTTCAGTTTTAATGGTGGTAATTACATGGCACTAAGCCTTACCGTTCCACATAACTGCACTATATATATGAGCATTTCAGCGGCGTTGTGGTTATGATAATAATATACACATCAAAGAAACAACACAAGCATGAAAATGCATTTTGTATGTCCTTATATCAGAGCTAATGAAAGACACAAGGTTGATACTAATTTCTCGATCAAGGAACATGAGTATAGCTAGGCATAATCGGGAAGTGCATACACAAGACCATACACACATATAGTAGTCAAGTTCAGTGGCCATCGAGGGAACGTCAAAAGAAGGAGGAAAATAGGAGAAAAAAGCACTCTATAATAATCGACTACATCGCGTCAAGGAGGGGACGGATGCTCGGCTAATGAAAACATGTACGAAAGATACGCAAACTATTATTCTTCTAGTTAAATCAATTTGTGTTAGAAGATTCCGGGATAAAATGGTTTCCGCTTACAGCCGCTTGCTGAAACGACTGGACTCACCAGGCACATCGCTTCCCGGGCGACGTCTGTAACAACGGCACTCTATCTGGTTCGCACGCAAGCGCGAGTGCGCGACAGCATCACGGGTCTCCTTTTCCGTCCGGCTATTGGACTACTGGTTTGTTGGCCGAGATGATTAGCTCCCCTTTGAGGAATCCTGCTTTCGGGCACACTATGTATCGAATGCCAAACAGGGGTAGGCTTCCGGTTTCGGCCGCACGATCCTTGAAAACAGGTCCCCAACAAACTGTGAGTCTCCATCCAATCCGATGACTCGAGCGAGGTTGGCAGTTCACTCGTACCTTATCATCCTACCAAACCTTGTCAACGCACACCTACTTCCCATCACAAGAATATGATGCGTCCATAGGCTGACAGGCAGAGCTGTTCCCCACTGAGTACTGAAGTCTGAACTCCATAGTCAACTCCAGAGCACGTAGGTAGCAGTATAGTTGTTTTGCGGTTTTGCCCCCTATACACGCAGCAATACACAAACAGCAGCGCGGCCACGCCCAATAGAAGTGAAAATTAAACTCGGTGCTCCCGAGTTAAATGAGTACTCGGAAACTTGGCTCGACTCAGCTCGAACTCGGTTCTTAACGAGTCAAGCCGAGTTGGATTTTGAACTTGTTAAGATAACGAGTTAAACGAGTCGAGTTACCAAGTACTCGAACTACTCGTTTAACTTGTTTATCTAGCAGGCCTGCAAAAAAATCTGGTAGCCCGCAAAAAACATCCAGCCCAAGTCAGCAGCTGTAGTGAGAAAGAATGTTAAAAGTCTTAAAAAGTATTTAACAAGTTTAACGAGTTAACTCGAGCATTTAACGAGTCGAGCCAAGTTGGCGTTTTAGCTCATTTTGTTAACAAGTCGAGTCGAGCTGGCTCGTTAAGTTAACGAGTATTTCTGAGTCGAGTCGAGTTGGCTCGATAGCCACCCCTAACGGCCAGGCAGCCCCGTGCCAGCTCCAGTCCAACCCAAACATGGGCGCTACAAACCTGACAGTTTCCTCGATGCAAGAGCACCGCACGACGGAAAATGCATTCCCCCCCGCTAGCCTGCATGGTTAGTCGTGCTTTAAGATTCTCGCTCCCATTTTATAAAAAATACCTTTAACTTTGTCTATTTATTAACATACAGTCTCTCACATATTATAAAAGGATCCCTATTTCTTCCTCACCTTATTCTCCACACCATCCAGTCATGAACTGCTTACAACCATTCTCCCCACCTCATACTCCACACAATCTAGTCACTGTGCACTTCACCATTATGGAAAATTTGCTATACAACCATTTCGGTTCACGATGAACAAAACTCACCATTCTACCAAAATCCATGAACCAAATTAACATATTCCATATTGTTCACCCTTTTGTCTATGATGAACATAGTATGAATAGTTTCTTCATGATCAAACAAATAATTCTTTAACATGATCAATCCAAGATCAAAGAAAATTTCAACGTTCGAAGATCCAAAATCCAAAACTTGCAACAACAAAAAAAAACGATCCAGGCCTTTCAAACCAACATTCGAAGAACAAACCCGCACGCCCCAGATCAGGCCCTCTGTAAACTGATTTGGGCACGGGGCGCTCTGGTGATGGATGAAGCCATCAACGACCCTCGCGCCTTCCTTGGCCGATAGAGTTGGTGACGCTAGATCCGACGCTCATGGAGGAGGGGATGGCGATGACAGATTCGCCAGAGGTTGTGGAGATCTGGAGGGCGCTAGATCCGAAGGTGGCGACGCTCGGGGAATGGATCCGTTAGAGGTCGCGGAGGGCATAGGTGGTGGCGCATCGTGTGATGAAGACCCCGGTCGGGGAGGTCGAGAAAGGAAGCGCCGACGGACTAGAACGCTGGGGGAGTGGGAGGCAACGACAAATAGGGCCACTGAGGAAGGGGATCTCTGGCGGTAGGTGTCGCTCTCGTCGTGGACCCCCTCCTTTGTTGGCGTTGTGCATGACGAAACGAGAGTGGGGGAGGCCGGGAACGGAGGAACGACGGAGGGGGAGGCCGATGACAGAGGCATCGACGGATGGGAAGCCCTATGACAAAGGTGGCACTGTAGCGGCGGGTAGGTGTTACGCGGAGATGGAGAGAGAGAGAGGTGAGGACATGATAAGGGGTGCA